>ML663008.1:1207462-1291174 GCA_007570785.1 Antilocapra americana
CCTCCTCCCTCCCCCCCTGGGAAATCTCGCTGCACCAGCCCCGAGCATCAATCCTGGGCTGGCGATTGATTAGACACATGACAATTAACATGCTTCAATGCCCTTCTCCCATATCATCCCACCCTTACCCTCATCCACAAAGTCCACGAGTCTATTCTATACATCTGCGTTCCTTTTGTTGTCTCCCATGTTGGGTTCTCGTTACTGTCTTTCTAAATTCCATATATATATGTTAATATACTGTATTGTTGCTTTTGTTTCTGGCTTACTTCACTCTGGATAATGGGCTCCAGTTTCGTCCATCTGAGTAGAATTGCTTCAAATGAATTTTTTTTTTAATGCTGAGTAATATTCCATTGTGTCTATGTACCACAGCTTTCTTATCCATTCATCAGTTGATGGGCATCTAGGTTGTTTCCATGTCTTAGCTATTGTCAATATATCTTATATCTGTGTCATTTATCACAATTTATACATGAGTCCATATATTTCTTACTCTTGAAGGAAAAAACAATTTTGTATTGGTATCCAGTTTTGTAGTACCAGATTATTATGAATAATTTCATCTTGGAGAATGGTCAAAAGTAATTTGTAAAAATATACTACATTGATCCATCTATCCATTCATCCATCCATCCATCTCTTCCATCCATCCATCATCTATACTTTATTGTAGGGTTCTCTATGTGGAGATATTTGACACCGAGCATTTGGAGGGAACATATCACATTTTCTGCAGTTGAAGAAAAGACAATGAGATTGGCATTAGACTGGTAAATGGAGGTTGAAACATAATTCTACATTTGTCCCTTGAAGGATATGGTCATTAAAACGCAGGAAAGGAGAAACAGAATATAACACACCATTTGTTGAAGGAAAGTCCACTTAAAAATGAGAATTACTCTGATTTTACTTTTGCAAACAGATGTGAAATGCATCACAAAGGTACTCAATAATTATTTCCCTCCAGAAATAGCCAGTATACAACACAGAAGCCCTCTGACATCTGTCCCTGCTTTTCTAATAGAAGATAAATCTTAGTAACAGCTAGGAGATAAAGGAAGAATTATCAGACAAGACTAAATACCCAAGCTAAGGTCTATAGAATTAAAAAAATGTAAAAAATAAGATTTTCTGGTGAAAAGAAAGAAAACAAATGGTAAAGGCACCAACATTTTTAAATGACAATAAATCTGAGATTGATTCAAGAAGGAATAATATAGAATTTGAACTTAGAATTGGGTAATGCATATCTAATTTTGTCTACATTTGTTCACTCAGGTAAACTACTTCAATGTATTCTCACATACATAATTTCAGTTGTCAAGTGGACCTAAGTGTTTTCTTGTGAGTTAAATGAGATAATATATGAAAAGTAATCAGGATTTTGTTTGAAAAGGTACTCAGTGTTTATTAAATTTTCTTCTTTGCATTATTTTTCTTGAGAATGTCATGCCTTTTAATAAATTTTGGTCAACATGACTGAGCTATTAAGAACTCTTCATAAAATCTTTGAATCCTCAGGTTTGGTTTGCCATTTAAGTTTAGATTTTAAAGACAAATTCAAGTACACCAATAATTTTCTTCCCTAACTTCTTTCCTGGTCAGCTTTTCTGATTAAGGGCATATATGTGTATGTCAGACATACATGATCAGTTGCTCAGTTATGTTCAACTCTTTGTGACCCCATGGACTGTAGCCTGCCAGGCTTCTCTGTCCATGAGATTTCCCAGGCAAGAGTACTGGGTTGTCATTTCCTTCTGCAGAGGATCTTCCCAACCCTGGGTATCCTGCATGGCAGGTGGATTCTTTATCTGGGAATCCCTTATGTCAGACATAGATTGAGAGTTCTGAGTACTTTCCCTTCTTGCATTCAATTCTCTCAAGGGATGTGAGAGAATCCTTTCTTGAAACCTCTAATGGAGGCTGGTTAAGGAAAAGCTAAGATTTTAACATCTTCCCATTAAACTCAGCTGAGTCAGAGAGAGCTGAATAGAACCTTTCTAATATTTGGTCTCCTCTTGTTCCTGCTTCCTCTTTACCTCAAGCCCAGTTCATCTCTGACTGTGGACTCTGATAATTTTTTGATCACATCTCTCTTCTTTTTTTCCAACTCAAATGCTACTGACTACTGCAATACACTGGGGGAAGGGGGGCGGTGCTTCCCAGGTGGCACTAGTGGTAAAGAACCCACTGGCCAATGTAGGAGACATAAAAGACTCAGGCTTGATCCCTGGGTTAGGAAGATTCCCTGGAGGAGGGCATAGCATCCTACTTCAGTATTCTTCCCTGGAGAATTCCATGAACACATTTCTTCTTTTAATAATAACTTGAATTCTCTATTACATTTTGTGTGTGCTCAGCCTCAGTCGTGTCCACTTTTTGCAAACCCATAAACTGTAGCCCACCAGGTTCCTCTGTCCATGGGATTTTCCAGGCAAGAATACTGGAGTGGGTTGCCATTTCTTTCTACAGGGAATCTTCCAGATGCAGGGATCGAACCTGGGCCTCCTGCATGGCAGGCAGATTCTTTACCACTGAGTCACCAGAAAAGCCCATTTATATTTATGGAAATTCTTTTCCTAAATAAAAAGAATGTCTTTCTAGGCTTCATCCACACAGTGTTCTGTGCACTGTGTGAAAATGTAAATGTTATTCACAGTCTATTTATTCATTCTAACTTGACAATATACATATATACATATATGCATATTTTTCTCATTTTTGATATAATTTGGATTTTCTTTCTTGATCATATTTGGCATTTTACAATTTATCAATATTTTTATTTATTATTTATTTTGTCCTACTTCCTTGCTTATTGTGGCTTTTAAGGTTTCTAAAATTGATTGCTGATAGACTTATATTCCTTCTTTCTCTTTTAATCGTGAATGATTTTAAAACTGTGGCTTTTGTCTTTAAGACCAGCTGGGCCCTGTCCCCTTAAGTTTCCTAAAAGTAGTCTCACTTTTGTTATGTTTTAGCTTTGGTTTTCTCCTTTATTTGTTTAGCTTTGGTTTTGTCATTTATTGCACTGTGGCTAGAGCAGAAAGAGTGTGCAAATTTCACTTTTGGTCCTTTTTCTGAGATCACATTTCTGACCTCCATGTATATGTGCTCTCTGTGCGTCTTCTATCCATGGTCACCAGATTCTTGGCATTGTCTTATTCCGTGTTTATGGTCTTGACATTTATGAGTGGCCCTGCAGTTGCATAACATTTATTATTTTCCAATTTCTCTGAGACCTAAATTTGAACTTAATGTGTTATAAAACCACAGGACAGGGAGAGGGAACTAGGAAGTAAACAGATCTAGTTGTTCATGGCATATCCTGACTTCAACAGACATGGTAGCTTTGCCGGGGCTGTTGGGCACACCATAGATCTCCTTAAGGGTAAAGAGTTATAAAATATTCACTGTTATGCAATAGGATAGCTTGTGAAGGAAATTATATTCTGTGGGGCCTTTTTTTCAAGTCCAGAGAGTAGGAACACTGTTGAAATTGTATACGTGTTTGTAAAATAAATCTTACAAGTCTATTATAATTTTCTAAGTTTATTTATTTATTTTTAATTAATTAACTTTTTTTTACATTATCGTGTTGGTTTTGCCATACATTGACATGAATCCACCATGGGTATACACGTGTTCCCCTTCCAGAACCCCCCTCCCACATCCCTCCCGATTCTATCCTTCTTAGTCATCCCTGTGCACCAGCCCTGAGCATCCTATATCATGCATCAAAACTGGGCTGGTGATTCATTTCACATATGATAATTTACATGTTTCAATGCCATTCTCCCATATCATCCCACCTTTGCCTTCTCCCATAGAGTTCAAAAGACTGTTCTTTACATCTGCATCTCTTTTGCTATCTTGCATACAGGGTTATCATTACCACCTTTCTAAATTCTATATATATATATATATGCGTTAGTATACTGTATTGTTGTTTTTCCTTCTGGCTTACTTCACTCTGTATAATAGGCTCCAGTTTCTTCCACCTCAGTAGAACTGATTAAAATGTATTCCTTTTAATGGCTGAGTAATATAACATTGTGTGTATATACCACAGCTTTCTTATCCATTCATCTGTTGATGGACATCTAGGTTGCTTCCATGTCCTGGCTATTGTAAGCAGTGTGGCGATGAACATTGGGGTACATGTGTCTCTTTCAATTCTGGTTTCCTTGGTGTGTATGCCCAGCAGTGGGATTGCTGGGTCATATGGCAGTTCTAAATTTATATTTGACTTTTTATTTGCATTACAATGGTTTAGATGTTTCATACCTCTCTCAACAAATAGGACTATTGTCAATTTTTCCTTATTTTCAAATTTATTTTGTTCTATGGATAAAGCCCTGTATAATCTATGAACACATGTATACAATGTTTTGTTACTTGACACTTTGCTTCCTGATTTTTTGAGGATTATGCCCTGTGAGTGAGTGAGTGAATGAAAGTTGCTGAGTCATGTCTGACTCATTGTGATCCCATGGACTATACTATTCTCCAGGCCAGAATACTGGAGTGGGTAGCCCTTCCCTTCTCCAGGGAATCTTCCCAACCTAAGGATTGGACACAGGTCTGCTGCACTGCAGGTGGATTCTTTACCAGCTGAGCCACAAGGACAGCCCAAGATTACTGGAATAGGCAGGCTATTCCTTCACCAGAAGATCTTTCCAACCCAGGAATTGAACCAGAGTCTCCTGTATTGCAGGTGGATTCTTTACCAACTGAGCTATCAGGGAAACCCCTATTTTACAACTGAGCTATCAGGGAAGCCCCTATAGTAACAACATAAAATAACTCTTTTATTGTAGATTTTGGAATTTGTCCCTTCAATTCTACTCTGTCTGATATAATACTGCCTCTTGGTTTTCTAGTTTTAAAAATTTTTTTAACCTCATAAACACACAGTGTACCTTTCTTGGTAATGGCTTTTATTTATTTTCAAGATATAATTATTTTAAGTAATTGATAGTTGCACCTTCAAACTACCACACAATTGCACTCATCTCACACGCTAGCAAAGTAACACTCAAAATTCTCCAAGCCAGGCTTCAGCATATGTGAGCGTGAACTTTCAGATGTTCAAGCTAAAGCTGGATTTAGAAAAGGCAGAGGAACCAGAGATCAAATTGCCAACATCTGTTCGATCATTGAAAAAGCAAGAGAGTTCCAGAAAAACATCTACTTCTGCTTTATTGACTATGCCTATGCTTTTGACTGTGTGGATCACAAGAAACTGTGGAAAATTCTTCAAGAGATGGGAACACCTGACCTGCCTCCTGAGAAATCTGTATGCAGGTAAAGAAGCAACAATTAGAAATGGACATGGAACAACAGACTGGTTCCAAATTGGGAAAGGAGTACAGCAAGGCTATATTTTGTCACCCTGCTTATTTAACTTATATGAAGAGTACATAATGTGAAATGCCAGGCTGGATGAAGCACAAACTGGAATCAAAGTTGCTGGAGAAATAGCAATAACCTGAGATATGCAGATGATACCACACTTATGGCAGAAAGTGAAGAAGAACTAAAGAGCCTCTTGATGAAAGTGAAAGAAGAGTGAAAAGTTGGCTTAAAGCTCAACATTCAGAAAACCAAGATCATGGCATCTGATCACATCACTTCATGGCAATTAGATGGGTGAACAGTGGAAACAGAGATTTTATTTTTGGAGGATCCAAAATCACTGCAGATGGTGACTGTATCCATGAAATTAAAAGATGCTTGCTCCTTGGAAGAAAAGTTAAGACCAACCTAGACAGTATATTAAAAAGTAGAGACGTTACTTTGCCAGCAAAGGTCCATCTAGTCAAAGCTATGGTTTTTCCAGTAGTCATGTATGGACGTGAGAGTTGGACTATAAAGAAATCTGAGCACTGAAGAATTGATGCTCTTGAACTGTGGTGTTGGAGAAGACTCTTGAGATTCCCTTGGAGTGTAAGAAGATCCAACCAGCCCATCCTAAAGGAAACCCATCCTGAATACTCATTGGAAGGTGTGAGGCTGAAGCTGAAACTCCAATACTTTGGCCACCTGATGTGAAGAATTGACTTATTTGAAAAGACTCTGATGCTGGGAAAGATTGAAGGCAGGAGAAGAAGGGGATGATAGAGGATGAGATGGTTGGATGGCATCACTGACTCAACAGACATGAGTTTGAGTAGGCTCCAGGAATTGGTGATGGACAGGAAAGCCTGACTTGCTGCAATCCATGTGGTTGCAAAGAGTCAGACATGGCTGAGTGACTGAATTGAATTGATCTTTGTTTTAAAGATTAATCTGAGTGTTCTTTTTTTAAATTTTAAGTTAAAATATTTTTAACTGAGCAATGCATTGAAATGGCACAAAATCTAAAATGTGCTCAATGGTATATAGTGAAGTGCGTTCTTCCTAATACTATCTTCTAGATCTAGTTTTCCCTTGACACATGGTCATCAATTTCCCTTGAATCTTTTCACAGATAAACGAGTATATAAGCCAGTGTACAGACATAGAATATTTCACATACATTATTCCTGGGTCTTGCCTTTTTTACTTAAAATTATCCTTATAGATTTTTCCATATGAGTGCATAATGAGTTAGGTGTGAAACTGGAGTGCATCTTACCATCAAGGGTTCTTAAAATTGAGTTCTTCTGGAGAGGAGTTATATTAGTTTCCACCAGTCACCTGAGGTGATAACTGAGAGTACTCTAAATTAAATTATCTATGTTAAAACTGTTTGGTTTTTTGAATCACATGGATGATGTGAACTCAGTCTGTAAACCCTGCGTGAATACTGGCTTGTGGTTCTGGAGGATAATCTTCTTCTCTCTCCCACTAGTATCAAGTTTGAGACATGCTAGTTTTCCAGCTCTTTCTCTGTCTAGTGGGTTTACTTGTAAATTACCTTATAGCAAGGATGCAGCAATTTGGTGACTCAGCTGTATGTGAGTGTCATCAATTAGATTCTCAGTCTTGATTGTTTATTTTCCCTCCTTATATGAATTGCAAATTGCAATTGACAGTCTATTAGATTTGATGAGATGTAGTGGGAAGATTTGTGTTTTCTTCTGTGCTGCAGTCTCTGGGGATCAAAAGGTTTTTTAAGTTGTTGATTAAAGAGAGATAGCATAAGTTCATTCTCTGTGGGGAAGAATCAGGGAAGGATTAGCTAGGGAGTTTGGGAGGGACATTGCTATATTTAAAATAGATACCTAACAAGGAGCTACTGTATACACATGGAACTCTGATCCAAGTTATGTGGAAGCCTGATGGGGAGGGGAGTTTGGGGAAGAATAGATACATGTAAATGTATGGCTGAGTCCCTTCCCTATTCACTTGAAACTATCCCAGCATTGTTTGTTAATCAGCTATGCTCCAATACAAAAGAAAAAGTTAGGGAAAAAAAGAGAAAGAGATAGCAGACATCACTGCAACCACTGAAGTTAGGAAGAGTCTTTATTCTCCACCATTTAATCTCAGATATTGGCCATCACCAGTATGAATCTTATCAATGGCAATAAGGACTATTTTCTTCCATGTGCTTGAATGTTGGCACATGTGAACAGAGTGAGAGGCTTTGCCATGGAATCAGACTTATTACCCTCTTCAGAATCATCCTGAGCATTCCCTTTCCTTAGCTCCCCTCCTATTTTGTATCTGTATTTATCATTGCTCTTGTATCAGTACTTCTCTTTTGTGCTCAACTTCATTTGGTGGAGCATCCCACTGATGCTTACTGGGAGAGGAAGGTGAGATCTTTCAAAGATAATTTAAGGCCTAGAATGTCTTTATTCTAATCTTCCTCTATTTGATTGCTATTCGGAATGTGTATAGGAATCTAGATTGGAAACGAATTTCCTTTTGTATTTTGAAAGTATTGCTGCATTGTTATTAGTTCCTGGTGGTGAGGGTATGGTGTAGAAGCCATACGGATTCCTGATCCTTTAGATGAAAACTGCTTTTTCGTTTGCTAGTTGTTGTTGTTGTTGTTTTTTTATTCCTCTGGAAGTTAAGTTCTTGTCTGTATTTTTGTACAGTTGTAGAGTGATGTGCTTTGCTGTACTCTGCTTTCTTATACTGTGTTAGAGATTAAGTGGACCCCTCCATTTTAGAAACACATGCCTTTCAATATTGTAGTATTAGAATATTTTATTAATGACTTTCTTTGTCACATCAGTCTGTCTCTCTACACTCCTTTGATTACTTTGCAACCCATATTCAGGCATTGCATCTCATTCCAATTTTCTTAGATTCCTCTCTTTTTTTAAATATCTCTAAGTCATTTTGCTCCATGTTTTGCGATGGAAATTTATATTTAACTTAATTTTATATTATTTACTTATTTTTAAATTAAAATTTTAAAAAAATATTGTTTTGTTTATATACTGTATTTTAAAATATCTTTCTACAGTGCTTTACCTTATAAGAGCCTGTTTTTATTCTCTAAACATTTCTTGGAGGTTGTTCATCTTGCTTCCTGGATATACTTTGGTGTCTTATCTCTTGGCTAGTGTCAATAATATTTTTTTTTTTTTCAGAAGAACTATCTTAAAAATATTCCTGCATAGTTTCCATTCCTTCCAATTTTATTTTATTCTTTTTGGTTGGTTTAATCTCTATTGGAGAAGTTCTCAAATGGTAATTCCAGGATATCTGGTTATGATTATGAGCAGGGGAGTAAAAAGAGATTGGAAGCATCAGGTATGTGGATGAGACTGTCAGCTTCAAACTTCATTGCAGTGTGAGCTAGAAGGGCTAATGGCAGTTTGCACGTCAGATAATTCCATATTTTCATTAGATACTCAGGTGTTTATACCTGGAATCATCCTACCCAAATAATTTCTATTTTATCTTTCGAAATGTTAAAACTTAGGATTTCTTCACTACCTAAAGTCATGGAGTAGGAGAAGGTATCTTGAGCTTAAAGGATTCAACTAACCTTTTTTCCAGCTTTTTTTTTCTTTACAATATTGCATTGGTTTTGCCATACATTGACCAGAACCCCCCTCCCACCTCCCTCCCCGTCGCATTCCTCTGGGTTATCTCTGTGCATCAGCCTTGAACACTGTGTATCATGCATTGAAACTGGACTGGCAATTGGTTTCACATATGATAATTTACACGTTTCAATGCCATTGTCCCGTATCATCCTGCCTTCACCCTCTCGCATAGAGTGCAAAAGACTGTTCTATATATGTGTGTCTCTTTTGCTGCCTCACATACAGGGTCATCATTACCATCTTTCTAAATTTCATACATATGCGTTAGTATACTGTATTGGTGCTTTCCTTTCTGGCTTACTTCACTCTATAATAGGCTCCAGTTTCATCCACCTCATTAGAACTAATTCATATGTATTCTTTTAATGGCTGAGTAATATTCCATCGTGTATATGTACCACAGCTTTCTTATCCATTCGTCAGTTGATGGACATCTAGGTTGTTCCATGTCCTGGCTATTGTAAACAATGCTGTGATGAACATTGGAGTACACGTGTCTCTTTCAATTCTGGTTTCCTCCATGTGTATGCCCAGCAGTGGGATTGCTGGGTCATATGGCAGTTCTATTTTCAGTTTTTTAAGGAATCTCCACACTGTTTTCCATAGTGGCTATACTAGGTTGCATTCAAACCCACAGAGTAAGAGGGTTCCCTTTTCTCCACACCCTCTCCAGCATTTTTTTTTTTTTTCTTTACTTTATTGGGTTGGTTTTGCCATACATTGACATGAATCCACCATGGGTATGTATATGCTTCCCCTCCAGAACCCCCCTCCCTCCTCCCTCCCAATTCCCTCCCCCTGGGTCATCCCAGTGCACCAGCCCAGAGCATCAAACCTGGGCTGGTGATTGATTTCACATATGATAATTAACATGTTTCAATGCCGTTTTCCCATATCATCCCACCGTTGCCCTCTTCCACAGAGTCCACGAGACTGTTCTACACATCTGCATTTCTTTTGCTGTCTCGCATGCAGGGTTCTCGTTACCATCTTTCTAAATTCCATATACATGCGTTAGTATACTGTATTTTTGTTTTTCCTTTTGGCTTACTTCACTCTGGATAATAGGCTCCAGTTCCGTCCACCTGAATAGAACTGATTCAAATGAATTTTTTTTTAATGCTGAGTAATATTCCATTGTGTATATGTACCACGGCTTTCTTATCCATTCGTCAGTTGATGGGCATCTAGGTTGCTTCCATGTCCTGGCTATTGTAAACAATGTGGTGATGAACACTGGGGTACACATGTCTCTTTCAATTCTGGTTTCCTTGGTGTGTATGCGCAGCAGTGGGATTGCTGGGTCATATGGCAGTTCTATTTGCAGTTTTTAAAGGAATCTCCACACTGTTCTCCATAGTGGCTGTACCAGTTTGCATTCCCACCAACAGTGTAAGAGGGTTCCGTTTTCTCCACATCCTCTCCAGCATTTATTGCTTGTAGACTTTTGGATGGCAGCCATTCTGACTGGTGTAAAGTGGTACCTCATTGTGGTTTTGATTTGCATTTCTCTGATAATGAGTGATGTTGAGCATCTTTTCAGGTGTTTGTTAGCCACTTTTATGTCTTCTTTGGAGAAATGTCTGTTGAGTTCTTTGGCCCACTTTTTGATTGGGTCGTTTATTTTTCTCGAATGGAGCTGCAGGTGTTGCTTGTATATTTTTGAGATTAATTGTTTGTCCATTGCTTCATTGGCTATTATTTTCTCCCATTCTGAAGGCTATCTTTTCACCTTGCTTATAGTTTCCTTTGTTGTGCAGAAGCTTTTAATTTTAATTAGGTCCCATTTGTTTATTCGTGCTTTTATTTTCGATATTCTGGGAGGTGGATCATAGAGGATCCTGCTTTGGTGTATGTCGGAGAGTGTTTTGCCTATGTTTTCCTCTAGGAGTTTTATAGTTTCTGGTCTTATGATTAGATCTTTGATCCATTTTGAGTTTGTTTTTGTGTATGGTGTTAGAAAGTGTTCTAGTTTCATTCTTTTACAAGTGGCTGTCCAGTTTTCCCAGCACCACTTGTTAAAGAGGTTGTCTTTTCTCCATTGTATATTCTTGCCTCCTTTGTCCAAGATAAGGTGTCCATAGATGCATGGGTTTATCTCTGGGCTTTCTATATTGTTCCATTGATCTATATTTCTGTCTTTGTGCCAGTACCATACTGTCTTGATGACTGTGGATTTGTAGTACAGCCTAAAGTCAGGTAGGTTGATTCCTCCAGTTCCATTCTTCTTTCTCAAGATTGCTTTGGCTATACGAGGTTTTTTGTATTTCCATACAAATTGTGAAATTATTTGTTCTAATTATCTGAAAAAGACCTCTGGTAGCTTGATAGGAATTGCACTGAATGTATAGATTGCTCTGGGTAGTATACTCATTTTCACTATATTGATTCTTCCAATCCATGAACACGGTATATTTCTCCATCTATTTGTGTCCTCTCTGATTTCTTTCATCTGTGTTTTTTTATTTTTTTATTATTGTTTTTGCCATACATTGTCATGATATCACCATGGGTTTACATATGCTTCCCCTCCGGATCCCCCCTCCCTCCTCCCTCCTCCCCGGGAAATCTCGATGCACCAGTCCCGAGCAGCAATCCTGGGCTGGGGATTGATTAGACACATGACAATTAACATGCTTCAATGCCCTTCTCCCATATCATCCCACCCTTACCCTCATCCACAAAGTCCACGAGTCTATTCTATACATCTGTGTTCCTTTTGTTGTCTCCCATGTTGGGTTCTCATTACTGTCTTTCTAAATTCCATATATATGTGTTAATATACTGTATTGTTGTTTTTGCTTCTGGCTTACTTCACTCTGGATAATGGGCTCCAGTTTCGTCCATCTGAGCAGAACTGCTTCACATGAATTTTTTTTTAATGCTGAGTAATATTCCATTGTGTATATGTACCACAGCTTTCTTATCCATTCATCAGTTGATGGGCATCTAGGTTGCTTCCATGTCCTGGCTATTGTAAACAATGCAGCGATGAACATTGGGGTACACGTGGCTCTTTCAATTCTGGTTTCCTCGGTGTATATGCCCAGCAGTGGGATTGCTGGGTCATATGGCAGGACTATTTGCAGCTTTTTAAGGAACCTCCACACTGTTTTCCATAGTGGCTGTACTAGTTTGCATTCCACCAACAGTGTAAGAGAGTTCCCTTTTCTCCACATCCTCTCCAGCATTTATTGCTTGTAGATTTTTGGATTACAGCCATTCTGACTTGTGTAAAGTGATACCTCATTGTGGTTTTGATTTGCATTTCTCTGATAATGAGTGATGATGAACATCTTTTCATGTGTTTGTTAGCCATTTTTATGTCTTCTTTGAAGAAATGTCTGTTAAGTTCTTTGGCCCACTTTTTGATTGGGTTGTTTATTTTTCTCGAATGGAGCTGCAGGAGTTGCTTGTATATTTTTGAGATTAATTGTTTGTCCATTGCTTCATTGGCTATTATTTTCTCCCATTCTGAAGGCTGTCTTTTCACCTTCCTTATAGTTTCCTTTGTTGTGCAGAAGCTTTTAATTTTAATTAGGTCCCATTTGTTTATTCGTGCTTTTATTTCCAATATTCTGGGAGGTGGGTCATGGAGTATCCCACTTTGGTTTATGTCAGAGAGGGTTTTGCCTATGTTATCCTCTAGGAGTTTTATAGTTTCTGGTCTTATGCTTAGATCTTTGTTCCATTTTGAGTTTATCTTTGTGTATGGTGTTAGAAAGTGTTCTAGTTTCATTCTTTTACAAGTGGCTGTCCAGTTTTCCCAGCACCACTTGTTAAAGAGGTTGTCTTTTCTCCATTGTATATTCTTGCCTCCTTTGTCAAAGATAAGGTGTCCATAGATGTGTGGATTTATCTCTGGGCTTTCTATTCTATTCCATTGATCTATATTTCTGTCTTTGTGCCAGTACCATACTGTCTTGATGACTGTGGATTTGTAGTACAGCCTAAAGTCAGGTAGGTTGATTCCTCCAGTTCCATTCTTCTTTCTCAAGATTTCTTTGGCTATACGAGGTTTTTTGTATTTCCATACAAAATGAGAAATTATTTGTTCTAATTCTTTGAAAAAGACCTCTGGTAACTTGATGGGAATTGCACTGAATCTATAGATTGCTTTGGGTAGTATACTCATTTTCACTATATTGATTCTTCCAATCCACGAACACGGCACATTTCTCCATCTATTTGTGTCCTCTTTGATTTCTTTCATCAGTGTTTTATAGTTTTCTATATACAAGTCTTTTGTTTCTTTAGGTAGAAATATTCCTAAGTATTTTATTCTTTTTGTTTCGATGGTGAATGGAATTGTTTCCTAAATTTCCCTTTCTGATTTCTCACTGTTAGTGTATAGGAATGCCAGGGATTTCTGTGTGTTGATTTTGTATCCTGAAACTTTGCTATATTCACTGATTAGCTCTAGTAATTTTCTGGTAGAGTGTTTAGGGTTTTCAATATAGAGGATCATGTCATCTGCAAACAGAGAGAGTTTTACTTCTTTTCCAATCTGGATTCCTTTGATTTCTTTATCTGCTCTGATTGCTATGCCAAGACTTCCAAAACTATGTTGAAAAGTAGTGGTGAGAGTGGGCACCCTTGTCTTGTTTCTGATTTCAGGGGGAATGCTTCCAGTTTTTCACCACTGAGAATAATGTTTGCTGTGGGTTTGTCATATATAGCTTTTATTATGTTGAGGTATGTTCCTTCTATTCCTACTTTTTGGAGGGTTTTTATCATAAATGGATGTTGAATTTTGTCAAAGGCTTTCTCTGCATCTATTGAGATAATCATGTGATTTTTATTTTTCAGTTTGTTAATGTACCACAGCTTTCTTATCCATTCATCAGTTGATGGGCATCTAGGTTGCTTCCATGTCCTGGCTATTGTGTAAACAATACAGCGATGAACATAGGGGTACATGTGTCTCTTTCAATTCTGGTTTCCTCAGTGTGTATGCCCAGCATCGGGATTGCTGGGTCATATGGCAGGTCTATTTGCTGTTTTTTAAGGAATATCCACACTGTTCTCCATAGTGGCTGTACTAGCTTGCATTCCCACCAACAGTGTAAGAGGGTTCCTTTTCTCCACATCCTCTCCAGCATTTATTGCTTGTAGACTTTTGGATGGCAGCCATTCTGACTGGTGTAAAGTGGTACCTCATTGTGGTTTTGATTTGCATTTCTCTGATAATGAGTGATGTTGAGCATCTTTTCATGTGTTTGTTAGCCATTTTTATGTCTTCTTTGGAGAAATGTCTGTTGAGTTCTTTGGCCCACTTTTTGATTGGGTTGTTTATTTTTCTCGAATGGAGCTGCAGGAGTTGCTTGTATATTTTTGAGATTAATTGTCCGTTGCTTCATTGGCTATTATTTTCTCCCTTTCTGAAGGCTGTCTTTTCACCTTGCTTATAGTTTCCTTTGTTGTGCAGAAGCTTTTAATTTTAATTAGGTCCCATTTGTTTATTCATGCTTTTATTTCCGATATTCTGGGAGGCAGGTCATAGAGGATCCTGCTTTGGTGTATGTCGGAGAGTGTTTTGCCTATGTTTTCCTCTAGGAGTTTTATAGTTTCTGGCCTTATGCTTAGATCTTTGTTCCATTTTGAGTTTATCTTTGTGTATGGTGTTAGAAAGTGTTCTAGTTTCATTCTTTTACAAGTGGCTGTCCAGTTTTCCCAGCATCACTTAAATAGGGTTATTCTTGAGTACTCCTCAATACTGGCTTTGCTCCTCATTGTCTTGAGTCTCTTATCTAAAGTTCCATCAGTCATCTGATTTCTTGATTTTAAAAATTTGTTATACCTTTTCCCCCATTCTTTCATTCCATGTGGATTTATTTCTTAAAAAGAAAATTACTTTAATAAAGTTTTATTTTTATAAAGGAATAAATTTAATTTGATGCCAACTTGAAACTTGCTTTTCTTTTTTTCTTTTAATGAATTGGAATTTTAACCCTTTACTTTCACTGTCATGTGGCAAGTTGATAATGATCCCTAAAGTTATGGCTATGTCCTCAAGTATTGATACTAAATATTTAATTTTGACTCAACTTTCTGTTAGCAATAATGTGTCTTCAAGTAATATTTCCTTAAGGGTTGGTGGATATTTTTAAACACTTAAATATTTATTTTCAGTTATGAAATACAATTGATTATTAATAATCTCAATTAAGAGATTAAGATGTTGTCCCCTAAAATCTTCTAAAACATTAATCTATTATTTTTGGCATTATATGTAACAGATAAAATGTATGATACTCCACCAATTTTTGTTTATTGATAGCTTATCATTTTGTATCATTTTGGATTATTGAGAATTTTTTCTTAATCTTCAAAATCCAAATATTTTGGTTTTTCCTGTCTGCAGTTTGCCCTTCATGTCATTGATTTAACTTTTTATAAGACAAATACAGACTCCAAATAGTGCACGTGTGCTAAGTTGCTTCAGTTGTGTCTGACTCTTGGTGCCCCAGTGGACTGTAGCTTGCCAGGCTCCTCTGTCCATGGAATTCTCCAGGCAAGAATACTGGAGTGGGTTGCCATAGATCCAACTGGGATCCAAGTGGGTTTCCAGGAATCAAACCCACATTTCTTAGTCTGCTGCACTGACAGGCAGGTTCTTTGCCACTAGTGTCACCTGGGAAGCCCCGTAGGTTCCAGTACTCGTTTTATTTGAATATTGCTTTTTTTTCAGCTTTGCTGGGATATACTTGACATATAACATTGGGTAAGTTTAAGCTACACAGAATACATTGATTTGATACATTTATATATCTCAGAATGATTACTAACAGAGCACTAGCTAACACCTGCATCACGTCACATAATTACCATTCCTTCGTTACGGTGAGAACATTTAGTGTTTGCTCTTAGCAACTTTCCAGTGTATAATACTGTATTATTAGCTATAATCTCTATGTTGTACATTAACCAGAATTTATTCATTTTATAGCTTAAAGTTTGTATCTTTTGACCAACATCTTTCCTTTCCCCAAACCTCTCAGCCTTTCTAGTCTCTGCTTTTATGAGTTTGGGGTTTTTAGATTCCACATGTAAGTGATCTCATACGGTAGCTGTCTTCCTCTAACTTATTTATTTAGTATAATGCCCTTAAGACCCATTCATGTTGCCAAGAATGGCTGGATTTTCTTCGTTTGTTTGTTTTTTAAGCAGAATGATATTGGATTGTACACATATCGTATATTCTATATCCATTTGTCTGTTGATGGACAGTTTGTTTCCACAGCTTGGCTCTAGTGAATAATGCTGCAATAAACATGGGAGTGCATATATCTCTTTGAGATTCTGTTTTCATTTCATTTGGTTATATACCCAGAAGTGGGATTGCTGGATCATATAGTGGTTCTATTTTTAATCCTTTTGAGGAAAGTGCACATCATTTTCCATAATAGCTACACCAATGTACTTCCCACCAACGGTGCACAACGGTTGTCTTTTCACCACATTCTCACTGTTACTTACTATCTTTGGTTTTTGATGACAACCAGCTTAACAGGTGTGAGGTGATAGCTCATTGTGCGTTTTGATTGCATTTTCCTGATGATCGGTGCTATTGAACACCTTTTCATGTGTCTGTCGGCCATTTGTATGTCTTCTTTGGAAAAAAAGCTTTTTCAGTACCTCTGCCCATTTTGTAATTGAAAGTTATTTTTATTTGTTTGTTTTTTGCTTTTGAGTTGTATGAGCTCCTTGTTTTGGATGTTAACCCTTCATCAGATATAAAATTTGCAAGTATTTTCTCTCGTTCTGTAGGCTGCCTCTTCATTTTGTTGATGGTGTCCTTTGGTATGCAGAGCTTTTCAGTTTGATGTAGTCCCACTTGTTTATTTTTGCTTGTATTGCCCTGGCTTTTGGTGTCATATCTAAAACATTATTGCCAAGGCCACTGTCAAGGAGGACACCTCTTATGTTTAATTCTAGGACGTTTATGGTTTCAGGTCTTATGTTCAAGTCTTCCCTCCAGTTTGAGTTGATTTTTGTGTAAGATATAAGATACACGTCCAGTTTCATTCTTTTGCATGTGGATGTGCAGTTTTCCTGACCCACTTATTGAAAACACTATCTTTTCCCAATTTTGAATATTCCATTTTTTTGTTTCTTGGCAGTCTCTTCTCATCTCATTCTCTTTAATGTCTCTTAATCTCACCTTATTCTCTTCTCACAGTATTATCATTTCAGTCTCTCCCATCTACAGTTTTAAGCATTTATCACATACCAGTTATATTTTCTTCTTTCCTATTAATATTGAATAAAATCCTCTGAAATTTTCTGCTGGTTGGATTCTATTAGTTAGCCATTTTCAGAGTTTGGCTAAGCTTTTTTATATTTTATTCTTATCAATGTTTTCACTATCCTCAGGTACATGTTTTAATTTTATTCTTTCTTAATTAATATATGCCAGTCTTAGTTTGCCATCAATGAATGTGTATGTTCTATTCTTGGCCTCAGTCACTTTTTTGTTGAGTTCTGGGTGTGTCATTTTTCACAATTCATAAATGGATGATACACTCCAAGATCACTTACCCATACTTCTAGACTTTAACAGTGTTTTTCAAATAAATGGGAGCTTCTTATACCCTCACTGCTGTACTTGGACAAAATTAGTATAAAAAAAGCATAATCTTTGTCATCATAGCTCTTCCTTTCTCTGTTCCCCTGGATAGCTCTTTAATGGCAAGATCTGGACATGAATGTCAGTATGTCATGTTCCTGTCCAACTTCTTACCCTGTTACTCTTTGGGTTTCCAGTTTCTTACAGAAGAAATATAAAGGAAGAAATACTCAAGGTGGTATGGGATAGTAGTACTCTAGCAATTTCAAGGAGCAAGATACATCCCTGCATTTTTTGTTTAGTTCAGCTATTTCATTTCTGATACCAAGGACTGTCAGTGTGGCAAGGATGAAGGGTTTCTACCTACTTGAAGCAATATAAGCTAAGTCAACTGTATTATTATTTTTTCAATCTAGTTCTATCAAGCTTATCAATAGAAATTCTCCTTATAATCTGTTAGCTATTTGATTGCTAGTCTTAGGTTTTGATTAATTCAATTAATTTCATAGTATACAAAGATAATTTTATGAGAAGTTGAGAGATGTTTTACCAGGAACTGGTAAGTAAGTTCTGTAATAAATAGGTAATTAGGCTCCTTGTGTATAAGTTCATTAAATTGAGTACTTTCCCCCTAATTCTGTCACCACTTCATGCCTCTAATAGGAGCATATCCCTCATGTCATTGGGCACATGGAATGTACTGGTACAGAACCAAAATGAACCCCAATGAGAAGACTTGTTAACATTCCAGAAATAAATACTGATGTATAGCTTGGTCCTAGATGTTTTCAGCCCCTTTGTACCAATGCTGTTGAATCACTGAACTACAGAAAAGTAGATTTTGAGGCATATTCTTGTCTCATCAATATATAAACTGAAGTTAAGAGAGATTTAAAGAAAGATGGACCCTCTCTCATAAGGGACATATATATATGTCGCTGCTAAGTCGCTTCAGTTGTGTCCGACTCTGTGTGACCCCGTAGACGGCAGGCCACTGGGCTCCCCCATCCCTGGGATTCTCCAGGCAAGAACACTGGAGTGGATTTCCATTTCCTTCTCCAATGCTTGAAAGTAAAAAGTGAAAGAGAAGTCGCTCAGTCGTGTCTGACTCTTAGTGACCCCATGGACTGCAGCCTACCAGGCTCCTCTGTCCATGGGATTTTCCAGGCAAGAGTACTGGAGTGGGCTGCCATTGCCTTCTCTGATATATATATACATATATATATATATATATATACTTATGGCTGATTCATGTTGATGTATGGCAGAAACCACAAAATATTATAAAGCAATTATCTTTCAATTTAAAAATAAACAAACAAAAAAGAGAAAAGACAAAAAAAATTTTTAAAAATGTAAAAAAAGATTCTGGTAAGAGAAAGATGGAAGGAAGGTCTTTGTCTAGCTTGACATGGAGGAGACTAGAAGTTTGAGTTTTTCACTGCCTGTCTAATATTCCTTTCCCAGTGAGATGGTATCCTTTGTAGCATGGGAATCAGAGGGGGCAAAGTCTTGCTTGAGCTTTCTTTGGGATCGAAGCAGAGACTTATTCATTAACTCACCCTGCGTGGGATTCTCTTTTCAAGTTGGTGAATGATAACTAGAGGATAACAGGCCAGGGTTGGAGACCTCTTCACTGAAGAAGTGAAATCTGAGGGCTTTATACTCTTTTCTGGCAGGAAGCCCTTGAAGACAGTTCAGGGATGCCTGGTACATGACTAAAAGAACAGTCATGGGGGCTAAGCTTATGGATCTCTGGCTTGAAAACTTATCCCATATTTTCCTCCTTTTAGTCTGTCATCCAATCAGCATATTCAGAGCACTGTAAATGACATCCTGCTTAGCTCAAAACACCAGGAATCTTCCAGTTGGACCTCATTCCTAAATTCTCAGCTGAGCTTCAATATATTGTTTGTGAAAGAAAGTCAGTTCCAATTTATCCTGATTTACCTTTGAATAAACTTCAAAATTGCCAAAGCAAACCACCATAATTTCACTACAGATCATGCATGGAGATTGCTAAAGCAGAGAGTCTAAAAATTAGATTCATCCGGTTTGACTTGTACATTGGTTTGTTTTGGTCATCATGAAAATCTGCCCATCATGTTCAAGATTTAGAAATAAAAACTGATTTCTCTTTTAAGAGAGGAAACAATGAAAAAAAAAAGGGAAGCAATTAGATTGTGTGATTTAGGGAACATAATAAGTAATTACCAGGAAACAGAATGGAAAGAGCACAGTTTTAGCATTTCTGTTGCTGTTGTTTACTTTAACCTTAAGGCCATTTGACTTGGATGGAAAGGTTTGCAGATTTGAATGACTGAAAAATAAATTTGGCAAATACAATTTTTAGGTGAAGTTCTTTAACTAATTCTCTTTTCCTCTACATGTTATATTCCAAGGCATCCAGTTTCTTAAGGTCAGCAGTGTATGCGTTGTAACAGGCCAAATCTTGATTCCATTCCATTCACGGTTTTTAATTGGACATATGCATTCTTACACTTATTTTAACAAACATGTATCCTGATGGAGTACTACATCATATGGGTCATGCACTTTTCTCGGCATATAAATTTGGCCAATATACAGCTCCTTCTTCAACAAATTTATAGTCCAGCTAGGGAGATCACAGATGAATAGATATGATATATGCAGAACTCTGTTCTATTACAACTTCAGTTGTAGATCACAGAAAGTGGCTAAAGTGTAAAATGTCATTTTTTTGGCGAATATAAAGGAAATGTTCTAAGTTATGTCTCCTCTTCATTGTGACATAAATGCTTTCACGTGAGGTCACCATCTTTTGGCCACAGAGTAGTCCTGGGGGCTCACGTCATCATCCTAGCACATCCATAGAAAAATAGAGACTCTGCTTTCCTGTAGCCCAAACAGGAATCAAATATCATAACTTGAATTGGTCTGAGTTGTTTTGTGAATGTCTCCCTTAATCTAGCATTTCAGTTGTGCTCAAGCACTGTAATAGTGCTGTAAGAATACTAGTGTGCCTTGAATGAGCTGCATGCATGCTGGACATAGTAGTAAGGCAGGACTTGGGCAGCCAGAGACCCAGGCTAGTCATCTCTGGTGATGGGTAGCTTCATTTTTTGTCTCAATGTGGCATGATGATATATATATGGCTTCCTTGGTGGCTCAGATGGTAAAGCGTCTGCCTACAATGCTGGAGACCCAGGTTCAATCCTTGGTTGGGGAAGATCTCCAAGAGAAGGAATGGCAACCTGCTCCAGTATTCTTGCCTGGAAAATCCCATGGATGGAGGAGCCTTGTAGGCTACAGTCCATGGGGTCGCCAAGAGTCAGACACGACTGAGCTTCACTTTTACTTTCTTTCATATATACATGAAGAGAAGTGGTGACTTAAATGCATTTTTATCACTAGTTAGATAGAGTGCTTTGTTCAGCCCATCCCTGAGACTGGATGATGTCAATTTTTTTGTGAATTCTGTGGATGGAGAGTGGGGGAAGGGGTATGATTCATCTAGGACACATTTGAGAGGTTGTTAGCAGACTTAGGGAGCATAAAACAACAAATGGGCACTTATAGCCATGGTAGAGATCTGATTCTGTGTTTTCTTGTCAGAGAACTGGAGCTTTGCTTGTGCTCTAGAAATAAAATACCACACAGTTGAAGTTTAAAATGTTTTTCTATGTATATACTGGCAAAATATCCATAAGATTTCTGTCTTCTCAATGGTATACTAATCAAATCTTAGGATTGTCTTCAACAATACATGCATTCTTACAAAAAAAATTACCAATTTGCATTAAAAAATAAGGGGAAGATAAAGAGAAGGAGAGCTTGATGTGGAATTGTTTTTCAATGAAAGGTCATTGAAAACGCCTCTGTGCAGGCCTTTGCTCCATGGGCATGACAAATACCTCATGATTTCTGCGTTGCCATCATTTACAGCCCTGGGACATGCTTTTAACTATCTGAGGGACTGCTAAGAAATTGGCTCCTTAGGGTTATAGCAAATAAGAAGGTCTGATTAGTCAATTATCCCTTGGTCTGGAAGAGGCCATTAAATTTGATGATGGAAGCTGTCAATGCATTAAAAGGTATGAATGAGTGAAAGGCGAGAATAAACGCTGACAAGTGTGGTAAACATAGGACACACCTGACAAGACACAGGGCAAGCTGAGCAAATGGCTCATAAAGCTGATTTAGCAGAAGGACAGTAAAATCCTTCCTTTCAAGTGATTCAACTTTTTACCAAGCATTTATATGGAGACAGGGTCTACAAAGGAAGGTGGATGACATGTTTTTACCAGATTTTGCAGGCATCAGTCTTGTATAATCATTATTTATTTTAGCATTAAATCTGCTAAATTCTTACAGTATTTTTTAAACTAAAATCAGATATTAACTGTCTTAACACTAATCATTGTTTTTGACAGGTTCTCTTCTGTATCTTTTTAGAAAAAGTTATGCTTTTTTCTAAATGAGAATTGAGTTTCTCTTGTAGTGAAGGCTGGTATAAGGCAAATCTTTAGAACTAATTACAAAGAGGAGGAAGACCCAACAGCTTCTCCTTCTACTAACATTTTACAGCTACTGCTTTGTAACTCCTCTTGCTATAGATGATTTCATCTCATGACCACTGTATTAATACAAAAGCTTCAAAAGGGTTAGAGATTTATTTTGTTTCTAAATAAGCACCCAGACATTTAGATGTTTATTCAAAGTTTATCTGAACCTCACTGGTCTGGAACATGCTTAAATTTGTGAATATTTAGTAGCTTCTTATAAGATTTGTAGTTTCAGATTGCATTGGAAGACAATGAAACCCAACTGCTTGGTAACTTCTCACAGTAGCCTGATACTTTCTCATCGAATCGTCTAATGAGACATCTACATGCCCATTGTTTTTTTAAGTCTGTGTTCAAATATTGAGTTATGCCTTGTGGCTTGGCCATTGTTGTGACTGGGCAAGGGCTGCTCTCTAATTTATACCCTTTTATTAGTAATGTAATGCTAGCTGCTGAAACAAATAAAGCCCAGATTCTTTGTGGCTTAACATAATAGAAATTTATGTCTTGCTCATATCAGGTCTAAGTTGTGGCTGGGGATTTACTCCTTGCAGCACATAAGGATCAGGCTTAGGAAATAGTTGGTGTCCATGGTCACACTCAGTCTCAAATTCAGCCTGCAGGCAGGAGAAGAGAGAGAGAGAGAGCAGAGTCTCTCGGCAGAATTTTTTTTTTTTTTTTTGGAATATCGCTTTGGCCGCTTTCCACTCGGTGGAACTGGGCCTCAGGGCCTCACCCAAAGTAAAAGGTGTTGGAAAATAAAGTTTCTTATTGGACAGGGGCTTCTCAGACACAACTGCACACAAGGGAAGGAAAAGCACAGATATTTGGTGGGTAGTTAGCAGTCTCCCCACAACTGCTGCAGGATCAACTCTGGAGCTACAGGTACTTATGACGTATGTGTCTGAATGACGAACTCTCTTGAAAATAAATCTTCTCCACCTTCAGTTTAGAGAGCCAGAAAAAAATCCCTTCCAAAATTCTTTTTATTCCCCCAAGTTAGGTACAATGATAAGAAACTCTTCAAATTCCCAGTTGCCTAATGGTTTTAGAATTCTGTACAACCTCTGAAAATATTCTTTCGTATTGATTAGTCTATATGGTGATGACCACAGTCCCTGTCCACAAGATGGTTCACCCATAGTTCAAGAGTTTTTTGGTTTTTTAGTGGCCTGAAGTTCCCTCTGAATTCTAGCTCTTGGCTGGCGTGTGCTGAAGATCCATGTTAAAGAAATTACTTTTGCCAACAAAACTGACATCATAAATTTTAAAAACTGAAATGGCTCCTATGGAATGAGATTTGTGTTTTTTCTGCCTGTGTGTAAGCCATATGACTATTTTCCAAGCTCACTCAGTAATAAGACTAATGTTATTAATAGCAGTATTATGACCACTTACCCAGGGCCCTGCTTAAAGTATGTTAGAGGTATTAAATAATTTAATCCTCACAACCAAGGTGTGGGGCACCATTATTATCTCCATTTGACAGACAAGAACATTAAAGTGTGGAGATATGCCCAGTGTCAGGTCTCCAGGAAGTGGGAGAGCTCACATTCTAACCCCAGGGGTCTGGCTCCAGAGTCCTGGCTACTGACCACCACAATGGGCTGCCTTTCCCTCACTTCCTTCGTAAGCTGGTTAGATCAAACCCATTGTTACAGTGAACATTTATTTTCTATCTTATCTGAAAAAAGAAATAAGTGTGCTGAACTGGCCACATACTTAATAGAAGGCACTAATATTTTACTATGGGGTCATAATTATGGTTTAAAGGATTTGGTGGGAATCTGGGAGTGGAAGTTGCTTTGGACATTTGGCTGGAGATAAGGAAGATGATGTCAATACACCGTCGGGAAAGGTCAGCTAACATATATGTGCGTTTACTATAGAAACAAAGCAATCACTGGCAGGAGGCTGTAATTCCCTAATGTTAAGGTCAGGCTAAGAGTACATGAGTCTTATCCCTGAAGCACCAGCCTTTACATCAGTAGGATCCCAGCCTACCTATCCCTTCTCTGCCCTTTTATCCACACCTTACCACGGAAAAGCCTTCTCTCCCTGCTTTCCACTCCAGCCCCTTCCCAAAGCACTCTACCCCACTTAGGTGTCTCTGTTGAACACCTCTATGATTTATTTAGAAACTATTATTCAGATGTTATTGTATAAAAGATATAAATGTTCATCTTGTTTCTCTCAAACGAGAGTCTATATGCACTGAGAGCAGTGAATACATTTTTTTATTTCCTTTTGATCTTCCTACTTCACTTAATGTGATACTTAATTCCTATATTAATTAAAACCATGATTTACAGAGAACCATGTAGGGTGAAAACATTACCTGGGTTTGAGCCTTATAAAGATGTTTAGTTTACCAGTCAGTTCTTTCTAAAATCCTTCCTAGTTTATAGTTTCCCTGGATTCAGTATTGTCAGTGACTTTCTCAGATGCCTGAACCTAGAAAAGCATACATCTCTCACCAAAAAGGTTTTCTAAGTCAAATTGCTTCACTATTGTTTACTTTGTCGACTGGAAAATGTTCTGATTCAACCAGGAGGGCATCTCTAATTGTCGCAGCTGTTAGAAGCAGAATAAGCGAATAAGATCAAGATGTTTGGACTTTTTGCAGGATCTTGGAGAGGACAGGGTATGGCAGAGCAGTGCCCGAGTGACCACATGTGTGCTGGGAGGTCACGGGCTCTCCCTGCCACACGGTAATGGGTGTGCCTGAGTCACCACCACCAGCTTTGTCCCACACTTGGGATGCCATTCAAATACTTGTTTAAAATTATAGCAGATTGTCCTATTTAAATTTACTTTTATACTTACGGTTCAGAATGTTATTTGACATGGAAAATAGCTATACATATATATATATGTATATATACACACATATACGTATATAAGTATTGTTTTTATTCAAGCAAACCAACTATTGCAGAAAGATGCAACATCCTAGAAACCATTTGTGAGTGTCTTTTTCCTGCTGGGTGGTTACAAGACACAAATCCAATGTACTTATTACAGAGATTATCTAGAGAACGTTCTGGAAATACTATACTGATCTAGGACTTACCAGATAACAAGTATTCTGGGAAACCTGGGACACTAGTTGGGGGATTTGTCATGACACATTTATTATATCACTGGTTCTATATATCCTGAATCTCTTCTGTTTTTTGATAGCATGGGACTCTGAAACAGAGGTACACATTGATATATGTCTCAATTCCTTAAGAAAAGTTCATCTTCTGCCACAAGTTTTATTTTGTATTTGGAGTTAATTTGAATAACTATGAATGTCAATATTGCTTATTTTTAGAAATTATTTCTGTGAATATCTTTGCATGTATATTTATAAAATTGTCTGTAATTCTATAAATTATAAAGTTAAGTTAAGAGTTACTTGGGCAACAAAAATTTAACTTTGCTTAAAGCTCTAAGGTCATGTTTTTTTTTTCCCCCCAAGTGTGGGTTTTTCCCACACATTCATTCATTCAACAAACATTTATCAAGTCCCTACTATGTGCTAGGAACTGTTCTAGTTACATGGAGTTGTTGTTGTTTAGTTGCTAAGTCATGTCCAAATCTTTGTGACCCCATAGACTGTAGTCCGCCAGGCTCCTCTGTCCATAGGATTTTCCAGGCAAGAATACTGGAGTGAGTTGCCATTTCCTTCTCCAGGGGATCTTCCTGACCCAGGGATCGAACCTGCATCTCCTGCTTGGTAGGTGGATTCTTTACTATTGAGAGCAAAAGCTTCAGCCCTTGTTGGGTTGATCTGGAGGCCAGGAGAATTTGGTTATAAACAACAATTATCAATTGTAAATTGTGTAGTCTGTTAGAGGGTGATATAGGCTGTGGAAAAAAAAATGAGTAGAGAAGGTAAGAGGAATCGAGAGTGAATCACTGGGTGAGCAGTGTTACAAATTTTAATAGGTAAGGGTGTTGTAAGCAGAGGTTTTAAGCAGGAACTTGCTTGGCAAGTTCAAAGGGCAGCAAGAATTCTTTTGTTTCTGGGCCCAGGTGAGGAGAGAGAGGTTGAAGAAGTAATAGGGAGGGTTGTGAGGGAGAAGGGGAGCTCAGGAAGGGCCTTTTCCAGTGCTGTGAGGATCTGCTTTGGCTCTAAATGAAATAGGCAGCCAAGGTAGTTCTCATATTAGCTTCACATAGCTGCCTGGTACACGTGTATGAAGTATCGCTTCATCTTATGAATGAAGAAATGAGATGCTGAAAGTGGAGGTAACATGTGAAACAATCTGCTCTTAATAATTTGATTTCTTATAGAAAATAAAGGAAAACATTTGTAGAAGACCACTTTTGGACAGATATTATATTTTGAGTTTATCTTTCCTATTTTCACTTCATTTTAATTCTTACAAATAGTCATAAAATAGATAATAAGTTTCCTGTTCAATAAGTGAAAAAGTGGAGGTTTAGAAAGTGTGTAAGTTTCAGAAAGCTTACACAGCTAGCGAACATGGATTCAAGCTTGAGTCAATGAATCCTCGTACAAAATGTTTTGTAAAGCTATATTACAATGGCTCTAAATTTTTGACTATTTACTTCAAAATCAGAAATCAAGACAATATAAAAGCTGTATATTGCAAAAGGAGATGTCCCCAGACATCTCCATGATCCAAAGATATTAATCTTTACCCATGTTGGCTACAGATCATGTTTTCTTTAATTTGAAAAATAAAATATTGAGAGTTCTTCCTATGTGATTGAGCCAAAATGCTATATTGTTATTATGTTAATTGGAATTTTTTGATTATTCATTTCTGTTCAGTTCAGTCATTCAGTTGAGTCCAATTTTTTGCTACCCCATGGACTGCAGCATGCCAGGCCTCCCTGTCCATCACCAACTCCCGGAGTGGAGTCAAACTCATGTCATTGAGTTGATGATGCCATCGAACCATCTGATCCTCTGTCATCCCCTTCTCCTCCTGTCTTCAATCTTTCCCAGCATCAAGGTCTTTTCAAATTAGTCAGTTCTTCACATCAGGTGGCCAAAATATTGGAGTTTCAGCTTCAGCCTCAGTCCTTCCAATGAATATTCAGGACTGATTCCTTTAGGATGGACTAGTTGGATCTCCTTGCAGTCCAAGGGACTCTCAGGAGTCTTCTCCAACACCACAGTTCAAAAGCATCCATTGTTTGGTGCTCAGCTTTCTTTATAGTTCAACTCTCACATCCATACATGACTACTGGAAAAACCATAGCTTTGACTAGATGGACCTTTGTTGGCAAAGTAATGTCTCTGCTTTTTAATATGCTATCTAGGTTGGTCATAGCTTTTCTTCCAAGGAGCAAATGTCTTTTAATTTCATGGCTGCAGTCACCATCTGCAGTGATTTTGGAGCCCAAGAAAATAAAGACTGTCACTGTTTCCATTGTTTCCCCATCTATTTGCCTTGGAGTGATGAGACCAGATACCATGATCTTTGTTTTCTGAATGTTGAGTTTTAAGCCAACTTTTCCACTCTCCTCTTTCACTTTCATCAAGAGGCTCTTTAGTTTGATTATTAGTGAAGTAAAAAATGTTTAAGTGTTTTTATTAACCACTCAGTTTACTCATCTTCTGAATTGCCTGTTTATATTATTAGTCTATTTTTTTTTATTTATTACCTTTTATTTATTCACCTGAAGAGCTCTTTATGTGTCCTAGTTAATATTCATTCATCTGTCCTAGTCCTTGCAAATATTTTCATGCAATCTATGTCTGATTTTTTCCACTTTTTATTTATTATATTTATTATATTTTTTTCCATTTTATATTTATTATAAAATATACAAAAAGTAGAAAAAATATACATGTATGCTTAAATAATTTTTCTGATCACAGAGACAGTATGTCAATTTTTCCTCATTAGAATATATTACCTTTAGTTGTCTGGTCAATAGCATTTATTATATTCACTAAGAAAGTTTCTAAAATGGATGTTATATATCATTATATGTATTTTTTGCTTTTATTGAGGTGATTAATACATTGATATAGTGAACTATAATAATTGTTTTTATAATGCTCCAACAATTCAGCATTCCTCAAATAAACCCAAGTTGTTAATTTTTGTTTTAATACATTTTTCTATTATTTTTTTCACTTTGTTTGTTTATTATTTTGAATCAGTATTCCTGAATGAAATGTCTAGTAGTTTTCTGCTAACTTCCTTTCCAGACTTTTTATCATAAAATAACTTGGCAGGCATTCCTTCTGTTTTTGTTCTCTGGAAGTATTTGTGTAATGTTGGAATTAGTTGATCCTTGTTTGTTTTGTCAAACTTGCTATTGAAGCCAGCTGGACCTGGAGATTTATTTATGGGAAGGTTTGTGATTATATTCATTTTTTTAAATGGACATTTTATTTTTTATTTCCTCATGAGTCCATTTTGATACATTATTTTTTAAGATATTATTTCATTGAAATTTTCCACTTTTTTGAACATGAATTTGTTCATAATATATCTCATTTTTTAATGTGCATATCAATAATAATGATGTTCATTTTTATATTATTGATGTTGATTGTTTTGTGCCTTCTCTGCTTTACTTGATTAATCTTATCGGAAGTTAATTCTGCAAGTTATTTTTAAAAGCCAACTTTGTTGAACTACAAAGCCAGACTTTATTGAACCTCTCTAGAGCATCCTTATTTTCTGTTTCTTTAACTTTTGCTTTATATTTTATTTTTATTCATTTATTTACTTATATTTGTTATACTGCCTTTTTCCTACTGCCCTGAGATGGACGATTATTCACTAAGTTTTATTCTACTTAAAAAAAAAAAACATATAGTGAGCTATCGATTTTTCTTTAAGTCCTACTTTGGGTGCATTCATAGGTTGGCTTGTATTTCTGTTCAAAATATTTCTGATTTTAATATGAGTTTTAGGGTGATTAAAAAGGAAATGCGTTTTTAAATTTCTAACATTAGGCATACTTCTAGTTTTTTTTGTTTTTTGTTTGTTTTTTTTTCCCATTCATTTTTAATTTCTAGTGATAGAAAATGATATGTGATTTAAGTTATTTGAAATTTGTTGAATATACTTTTAGTCTAGGATGTGATCAGTTTTTATACGTGTGCACATTGCAAAAGAACATGCATTATAAGGTTGCTGAATGGTGTGGTCTGTAAACATCTACTATGTCAAAAATTTTTAGATCAAATTTTAAAATTGAGCTATTTGAGTTTTTTATATCCTTATTTTTTCTTTTTAATAGTCCTTATAAAGGAAATTGTGTTAACCTCCCACTCTGATTTTAATTTATATGTTTTTCTAGTTTTATCAGTTTTTTATTATATACAATAAAATTAGAAATATTATAAGTTATTGGTGACCTGTAATAGACATTTCTCATATGATGTAGACCTGTTGAAATACAGTAATATTTTTTGCCACAACATCTCTTTTTCTGCTATCAAGTGTCATTTTTAAGGAGGATTAATATTTCCAACGTATTCTATTTCCAGTTTTAAAATTTTTGTTCTTTCTTCATTTCTATTTTTAGCATGCATCTTTAATAAAAAGTTTGATTTTTGCATTTTTAGTTTATCTTTGCCCTTTAATTATCACATATAGCTCCCTTATATTTAATATAATTGCTAATGTTAAATTTTACCATCTTTCTTGTGCTATTTGTCCAACCTGTTGTGTGTTGCTTTTTCTAATTATTTTCTGTTTTCACTTGTGATTGTGTTCTTATTGCTGCGTTTTTTTTCCATTCCCTAGTTGGAATTTTTCACTTTTTATTCTTTAGTGGCTGCTCTACAAAATACCTTACACTTCATATGTCAAGTACAGCATTATTGAATGCATTTTTTTTCTGAGGGAGTGTAGGGATTAACATCATACAGCTTCTAGAGTCTGTTCTCCTATCACCTATTTCCATTTATGTGACAGATTGAGAAATTAAGTTCACATCATATAGATGAAATTGAACTGTGATTTTTTGGTCACACAGGTCAGGGACATTCCTCAATAAACTAGAACTTACCCTAGAAGCCTCATGGAATCACGAAAATAAAATCCATTACTTTAGGTTTCAAGAGGTTCAAAATCTCTGATTTGATTCATTATAGAATTACTTCAGAATCCCATATGTTGTTTTGTTTGAGGAAAATCTGAAATATATTAAAAAAAATACCTACTGCTGTGTTGCCTGTTTGCTTTTCTCTTTTTGAAAGTCCTATTGAGAAGTGCTGCAGAAATTTTGTCTTGACATGTGGGGGCCCAACTATTTCCTGCCACACTCAGCTTGGGGGACATAGCCTCTGGGTTATACTCTTTTGAAATTGTTCTGCTGAAATGCATGTTTTGATTTTCTGATTTTCCAGATGCTTCATAAGCAGGTCCCATGTGTTAAAATTTGTGGCAATTCAGGCAATTCATGTTTCTGAATATGAGACATCTAAGTAGTTCACAAATTTAGGGCAGTTAGTCGATTAGCTGTGATGAGAGGATTGCGATTTAATTTTATTTCATTCTATTGTTTACATATTATATGTTTATTCTATGGTTTATTTTTTATTTTGTCTGCATTTTTAAAGAAGTCTCTACATTTAAAATTTTAAACAATTTGATTTTTACATATAATTATATCCTCTGGCTACTTAAATTGAAGACACATTATAAATATAAAGCATATTAATATCAGTAAATGAACAGTGCATTCACATATGACAGGCGCTTATTCCTATACTAAGATTTTCTGCTTATTTTAATTGTCAGAATTACAGCACTACATAATATTAAAAGTTGGAAAGAAATTTACATACCACGACCACAGTTTTTCTCCCTCAACTGATGAGGAAACTGAGACCAAAAATGTTTAACACATGGGTAATAACTGAATTAGTCCTCAAACCCAAATTTCTTCATTCTTTATATCAATCCAAGAAACACGTCATTTTTCTTAAACATAATGGTTTCAAACATTAATGAAGTGTGATTCTAAAATATCATGATGTTCATGCAAATCTAAAATTTCAGTCTTTGCACAGCTATTCAAAGGGTTTCCCTGGTGGCTCAGATGGTAAAGAATCTGCAGGAGACCTGGGTTCATTCCCAGTTTTGGAAGATCCCTTGGAGAAGGGAATGGAAACCCACTCTAGTATTCTTACCTGGAGAATTCCATGGACAGAAGAGCCTAGCGGGCTACAGTCCATGGGATGGCAAAAAGTTGGACATAACTGAGCAACTAACACACACACACTAGCTATTCCAAAGGTAATATTGTTGTCTTAAAGTTTCTTACTGGAGCTAAAGCACCTGCCAGTCACTTTGATAGGTACCAGGGATTTAACAGTGAAAAAAACAGATATGATCTCAGCCTTCAAAAGGTAACAAATTGTAGAAATAAATGTGAAATTGCAACTGATGCAAATATTCACGTCTCTTCTTAACTCATTCCTATTACCTCTTCCTGATCTTTCAAACCTCAAACTGGATTTCCTTCCTTGAGAGAACTTTTCAGACTAGCCTAGGTTTCTAGTCACCCATCCTCCTGTTACTGTACCTGTTTTCGCTCACTCTTAGGGAGGCCACATATATTTGGGGTGTGTGAAGTAGACCTTGGAAGACCTTACAGTAATCCATAGTAAGGACTTGGATTTTTAACCTTACATAATTGAAAACTTTTCAAAGACATATTCATAATATCTATGCATTAAAATAAGTTGCTTGGCTGCATTCTTGAAAGGTAGGAAGCAGACTTAGAGGGAGTCTAGTTAGAAAGCTGCCACAGCAGTCCCATTGGAGAGGATGGTAGTTTATTCTGAGGAATCTTCCTGAATAAAGAGATGGATGAATTTGAGAGTGGCTCAGACAGTAAAGAATCTGCCAGGAATGAAGGAGACCCTGGTTCCATCCCTGGGTCTGGAAGATCTCCTGGAAAAGGGAATGGCTAAACACTCCAGTATTCTTGGCTGGAGAATCCCATGGACAGAGGAGTCTGGTGGTCTATGGTCCATAGGGTCACAAAGAGTTGGACATGACAGAAGACACATATCATATGAGGATTCCTGAAGTATGTTTATTGTTGTTTAGTTGCTAAATCCCGTCTAATTCTTTATGACTCTATGGACTAACACTCCAGGCTCCTCTGTTCATGGGGATTTCCCAGGTAAGAATACTGGAGTGGGTTACCATTTCCTTCTTCAGTTGATCTTCCTGACCCAGAGATTGAACTCGCATCTCTTGCATTGGCAGGTGAGTTCTTTACCAGTGAGCCACCAGGGAAGCCCAAAACATAAGCCTAGAGAGCATCAAAAAAATCAGATGTAAATACAAATAATTGGAAATATGGAAAATGCCTTCAAATGTAAATGTCTAAGCAACTTGGAATTTTACTGTTGGAAAGATTTGATATGGGAATCCTTGATACATATTGTTGTTAATTAAAACATCTATTTATAAATGAACAATGGAATACAACTGCTTGACATGATTAGAACTTCTGAAAATGTTAGGGATGCTTCCCGTATCTACATGCAAGAAAAGTCTTTATGCTCATCTTAGCATTCAAATTACTTTTAGATCCCACATGAAGCATAGCAGATTTGGGATCATATTGGTTAGCTGTTTTGTCCGAGATAAGTGAATGGTTTATTTTCATAGACAACAAGATGTATAGGGAGAATATATTACATATCAATGTGAGTATTTATTTTAAAAGATGTTACCACTTTTGTATTAGGTAGGAAAGTTTTCTTCATTACAATAGAAAGCCAGCCTGATTATTTTGGGACACATTAAAAAGTTATCAAATTGCTATTTCTTTTTAGTGATATGTATATTTTTCAGCTCTTTGTAAAAAAAAAAAACTTTGGAAAGGAATCTGGGTATCAGATATGCCTTAATTTCTTTGTGATTTTTTAAGATCTGCAATAATAACTTGTTGATAACTCATAGTATTAAGAATATATACATAGTATATTCCTACTGTACACTCTGACTAACAAGACATTGTAAAATTAACTATATTTCAATTTTTAAAAGTCTAAGTGAAAAATTCATCAAAGGTTTTTAGAATTTTCTTTGGCTCTAAAGGTAATACTACACCTGAAGTATATAATTCACCTCCTCACTCCAGAAATGGTTAAACCAAACTATGCATTTAACGTAGATATCAATGTGACAAGGCTTAACTTACCTTGAAATGACTAGATACCTCTCGAGTCTTATTTATTAAAACTGTCCTTAAATTTGTTAACTGGCAAAGTTTGGATTATATATATGGGGTCTGTTATTCTGAACACAAGAATACATTCTTGATGTTCTTAAGGTCATTCTGGTTAAAAAATGGCCTCTGCCAATTAAAAAATGTACAGCAGAAACCAACAACACATTGTAAAGCAATTACATTCTGATGAGAAATGATCTGTGAAACCACCTTCAATATAGATACTTTCATTAAAAAATTCACATTATGCATCATATTAAATAAAGTTTGAATTTTGAGAATTATGTGGTTTTGAAAAAAAATACTGATGGCAACAATAGTTTTCATTTACTGAATGATATATAAATATATTAATATAATTTAAATATTTATATATATTTTTGTATATATATAATATATATATATATATATAAATGTCACAACCTGTAAGCTGGATCCCACTCTTACAGATGAGGCATGTGTTGGCTAAGTAGCCCATCGGAAGTGACATAGCCAGTGAGTAGTGGAAGTGGAAGCACACCCAGGAATGCTGACACTGACATGGTTCTCACTTTGAAAGATCATTACAGCTTTTAGTAAGTGACACTATATTCTCTGTCTAGTCTGGAGTTGAAGAAACTAGAGGCATGCAAAGTTTTTACTTTACTTTATGGTGTATTATTATTTATGCACATATTTAAGTTCCATTATAACAAAAATAGTTTAAATCAACATGGGGGGTGGGGTGTGAACTCAAATCACTTTTTCCTTTAAAAGTCCCCATATATTACTCAGGTTTGACACACACTCTACTGGTCCCATCCAAGCTCAGTATTCTATGATTATGTGATTTCGTTGGCTGTGGGTTTTGGTCTTATAGGAACCATTTCAAATTACTTCAATGGATGTTGTGCAATCCTGCTCTACTAGAAAAGAGTTATGTTCTTTATACACCGGAGACTGGGTTTATTAAACCCATCCACACCCTGTGGTGTGTTTTTATGCACACTCCCTTTGTCTTCTGAAGGAAGTTTCTGCATGTGGGAGACGGGTGTAAAGGAAAACAAAATCCTGGACTCTGTCTGTATGATGAATACAACTGAGACACAAAAACATCTGCTGGGTTAAAGATACCAGCTGTTGACCGTGCAGAGCAATCACACACAAGCCATTGGTCAGGAAATTAAGAAAGCCGTGGTGTCAGTGGATCAAACTGTGAAGAATCTTGGAAAGACTAAATATTACTATACACACTGACATTTGACCAACACAAAGGGCTTAAATAAAATATACTTATTTTAAGACAATTTCCTTCTCATTCCCTCTATTTTCATCACTGATTTTAGCCAAGTAATTTTGAGTCACTCTCAGAAAGGAATGAGCTTATTGCTGTGTAAAAACCCTGACCTGCAATGAAAGAGGGGTTTTATATCTTTAACTCACCAGTGTTTTGCTTCTCATCTCCAAAGAAGCTCTGCTGATATTTCACATCAGAAAACACTTTCGAAACTGATGTAACTTTTTTAATGCACGGCTATCGATCATCCCTTCCTACTTTCTTTTCATCTGTAGCCCTGATTAATGACAACTCAAAGTCTAAATTTCAAAAAAACATATGCACCTATTTATTCTTAGGACCTATCAATAGTATTTTTGCAATGTTGTATTGACAAAATACCGATGTCCTTAAAGACTTGTCCTGTATTGTGCCATCACGGTAAATCACATTTGATTGATGACCCAGAGTGGAACAAGTCTCATGATTCCTCAGAATAGAGAAGAATTACATTTTATAAAATAAAGGAAGGATTCTGAATTTATGTGTTGTGTTAGCTGTACTTAAGTACAAATAGCTATAGCAGAGGCACCTAAAGCTTCTTAGGAGCTCTGGAAAGAGCAAAAATATTACAGAGAGAATTCTCTAATTAATCAAAAGCAAAGAAACACTTTTTTTTCTGTGTCCTGAGTGTTTGGGTAGAGATACTAAACTCTGATGCCCAGTGCTTTTATCTGTTTGGAGGAACATTCATTAGCATAACACTCCTGGTAGCTAAGCCCACCCTTGCTTCTCCCAGAGAAGTAAAAGGGACTGCCCGATTATCAGGCATATGCTACTGGAGCACTGCTTCTTGGTTCCATGGGGTTGAGCTACTAAATTCTTGCAAATGGGGGCTCAATATCTTATTTCTCCTTCTCACTCCACCAGATTCTGAGAGAGGCAATGACCTGGGTAAGTTTGTCTGTTCTGTAAATTTCAAAATCTACTTTGGGTAAGTTTTCAAAGACCAAAGCAGTCAAGTTGCCCCACCAACTGACCTCTTCCAGCTTAACACATGTAAGAGGAGAGGGTGGGTCTTCATCAGCAGACTCTTTTGGCTTATTTCATGATTGGTACAGAAACTGAGTGGATGAGAAGGACGCTCCTTCTCAGGCCACCTTCACCTCCCTCTTGGCCTATTTGCTTCATTCATTGGGAACTTCATGAAGTAGAAGCCAGGGTATGTTATTTTCGGACAAAAGTACTTATGAAGAGGCCCGGGGAAGGGTCAGGACTTTGAGCTTTGGACTTTGGTAGGAGACTGTGTTCCTTTAATGTGGACAGCATTTGTTGCTGTTGTTGTTGTTCAGTTGCTAAGTTGTGTGTTTTGTGACCCCAAAGACTGTGGCCCTCCAGGCTCCTCTGTCCATGGGGATTTCCAAGGGGAGAATACTGGACATCCTATTATGGTATAATAGTGGAGTGTGGCTGGGTTTTCAGGTGGTTTTAGGATTTAGGCATAAGCCTTGTAAGATTTTCCCCTGAAAGATCATTGCAGCTTATGGTTGTTGTTGTTCAATTTCTCAGTCATGTCTGACTCTTTGCAACTCCATGGGCGGCAGCAGGCTAGGCTTCTCTTATGGTAAGCTTATGGTTAAGTGACACTTTTTTTGAGGCAAATTTTGCCTTATTATCTACAGAGGTAGTGGGGCTTAAATGAAGAAGCAGGTGTTAGAGAAAGCTTAAGACTTTGCAAACATGGGTGGGTTTTAAGTGTTTCAGCACACGAAACATGAGCTGAGCAGACTGGGATAGCCTGCGAAAATATGCAAGGACCATAGAGACCTTAACCAGGATTTAAACTTGGTTTTAAATGTTGTGTGTGAGACTATCCATGAAAAGACATGGCTTATATAAAGAAAGTTTTCATGCACAGGCATTTGGGGGTGGAGCCACTGGTTATCCTGTTTTTCAATCACATATGCAGGGCATTGTTAGTGCCAGCTCTAGACAGGAATGTGCTGTTTGCTGCTACTCTGACTTGCCTTTGGAGCCAAGAGAGGGAACAGGGAAAGAGTAATCTGGGAATTCAGGAGACCTGTACTGACAGAAGAATTACTTCCTACTCTGTCTTTCTGCCTTGCTTCGGATTGTTACTTACATAAGCTCTAACCACTTCAGGAGATTTTTCAAGACCCAAGTAATGACTTCTCTCAAATAAGAAAAGTCCATTTCATTACTGGGCTTCCCTGGTAGCTCAGGTGGTAAATAATTCACTTGGAATGCAGGAGACCCTGGTTCGATGGGTCGGGAAGATCTGCTGGAGAAGGGACAGGCTACCCACGGCAGTATTCTTGTGTTTCCCTAGTTGCTCAGCTGGTAAAGAATCTGCCCACAATGCAGGGGATGTGGGTTCAATTCCTGGGTTGGGAAGATCTGCTGGAGAGGGATAGGCTAAAAAGAAGAGAACCCTTTATCATAATTTAGAGATTCAATCCATTTTGGAGCTTCCTAGTGGCAGAATCTCCACTGACCACTGGAGCTCCCATAGGACACGCAATGGCATTAGTGGGGATCCTGATGTAGAGTTTTATCTTCATTGTTTAATTTTCTTTTACCTAAAATGCCTATATTGTCAATATGTGAAGCCATCAACTATTTTCACACATTAAACAAGAATTAGAATTGGGTAAAGAAGTTGCATAATAAGATCAACAGCTTATAGCTTCCTGTATTTTTTAAAATATTATTTTGGCCCTTTTATGAAGAAGGAGATCTACAGTTATATTGCTGTTTCCAGAATCTTGATTTACAGCTTAGAGGGAGGTGTGCATTAACATTTGGAACTGAATTCTTTCTTTTGTGATGTGACTGAATTTATCCCATGTTTGCAAACAATAACTTAATTAAGTTCCCAAAGTGCCTTTGGGTGAAAGAGGACAAAATTTAATGAATTTTGAGGCATTGCAGAATAACAAAAGAATTTTAGGGCATTGTTCCCCAGCTACGAGGAGGGCCTGTTAGTGTATTTGGCTTTGAGGGGCCCTAACAATAGTGGTGCTCTTCCAGAGTAGAGTTTCCAGTCCTGAGTTTTGTTAGCAGGGACACCAAAGCCAAAAGGCACTAATGACCTGCGCCATCTGGCTTGTCAACAACCAGCTCCAGTGAAGTGTGAAGAAATGTAGTCATTATTTATGTGTCTTGGCTCTATGATTCATTTTGATATATTTTCCCACTGTTTCCACTGTTAGTCAAGATCGAGATCTGCTGGTGTCTTCTTGAACATGTCATTTCTGTGAAGGGTTTAGCTTAAGATCATTTTGCAGTTCATTTGAGTAGAAGATTCTTTTCATATGAAACAAATTATGTCTTTAATTTGGCGGGCAATTTAAAAATGAGCTACTTGAAACATTTCATCAAGTCCCACCATGGTTAAGTTAATGTCTGGATTTAAAACCGGAAATATTTAGAAGCAAGGATAGGCTAAAGTGGCTTATTTATTTTGTACTTTCTAAATTGTACTCAAGTTTTGGTATGATTGGGATTGATAATTACTTCCTTCTAGATATCTAAAAGCACTCGGAGAATTCACTTTTCTTCTGAAAATTACAGTCTCATTCTTGGACTGTAATGATTCTAATCAGAAGGTAGGAGATTTTTTGTAACACCACCCCCCTCCACCTTTTATTTTTTTCCAGAAGGAGACTGATCCAAAAACTATCCACAGTTCCTCCTAGATTTCTTTTGCTGGGTACTTCTTTACTAAACTGTATTTAAATTTTTTTTTTTTAAGGGGCAGACTCTCACTTCACATTTCTCTATGAAGAAATAGAGGAACAGAGAGGGTAAGATATTTTCCCAATGTCACACAACTTTTAAGAAGCAGAAGTGAGATCTAAATTGAGGCTTCATGAGGTTCCAGAGTCTTTGATGTTATAATTTCCCAGACACAGCCTAGACTCTTTTGAAAGATTTTTATTCAGCAAGTTTGAATAGGACTGGGGATCTGGTTTTTATGCAAACAGCCCAAATGAGGTGATTTTCCCCATCAGGAAAGTTCGGGAAACTTACTCCAGTGAATAAATGTAAATATACATATTGCAGAAAATTTTAACAATTTTGGTTTTGCTTAGAAATGAAGATATACCTATGCAAACTTTATGTATGTTCTATTCTGGGTTCCAGATTCTTACACAGCTCTTTCTCATGAGTAAGTTGGGAATAGTTGCTGCTCCATAACAGTTCAGGAAAATAACCTGAGGCTAATAAAAATGGCCTAATAGAAATTAGGCAGTAGGTCTGAAAAAACTGGCCACGGGCAGCTTTGTAAGAAATCACTAAAAAAGGAAGCAGCCAAGTTATAAGGATAGACATTTTTCCTTTGTTTAGAAGCTTCTGTGACTTGCTGGGTTGAGCCAAGAACAGGAAATCTGAGTCTCTGGTTTCTTCCAGGACTCTCTTTGGCCCACTGCATATACAGGAAGTGGTAAAAAGCTGTATGGTGGCTCGGGTGGAATTGAAAGTTCTTGGGCAAATCAATCAGACCTGACTCTGCCTCAGCAAGCCAGGATAATAATACTGGCTAAATTTATTTGAATCCCATCTGGATTTACTTACTGGCAAGTGTAAAGTGTTTTCAAAATACCAAATAGTATATAGGGCAGCCAAGCAGCATCAGTTTCAGTGGCCCCAAACTTTCCCTTCTTCCGCTTCAGTGTACACTGCTTACTGGGATGGGGTGTACTGCAGTAAAACCCTAAACCCCTGGACCTCCACACCCATGCTGGACACTGTCCTTAGGTGCTCATGCAGCGCCTGCTGACCAAGATCTGCCTTTGGGCCACCTACTCTCTGTTTACCTCCAACAACTACTTTGGTGATCCTAAAGAAAATTTTGTTTTCAGCTTTCTTGATACCCGAATAAAAACATACGGACACTCTGAGAATTCAAAAAATTATAATTGCTACTGAAACATATTAACTTTCCCAGTACATAGTTTTGGGAACTATTCCCCCCTACCCACAAGGCCTATCACATCTTGCTAATTAGCATACTCAAGTCTCCTCTGTCCATGGAATTCTTCAAGCAAGAATACTGGAGTGAGGGGTTGCCATTCCCTTCTCCAGGGGATCTTCCTTACCCAGGTCTCCTGCACTGCAGGCGGATTTTTTTTACTGTCTGAGATAGGTGTGCCTCTCCTGTTTTGATTTTGGTCCACATTGCAAATCGAGTAAAAATCTCAGAGCCTTCTTTGCACTGAGTGCTAGCAGAGTCAGATCTATGTGTGTGGCTTACATGAGGACCTGACACATTTATTTGACATATATACTTCAATCCCAGCTTCATCTTTTATTTCCTACTTTGCATTTCTGTCTTCTCATTCAATTAATATTAACACTGTGTTTTAACGTGTTTTCAAGTTGCCTTAAACACTTCCATACATAACAAACATGATTGAAGAATTTATTTTCAAAATTTCTTGGCACATCCTTGTATCCATCCTCCAGAATTCTGGATGCATAAAAATATTAAAAGACTATCTCTAGTTTTCTTAGAATGTGCATTTTTTCCATGATATAACACAGAAATCTTTATTTCTCTCTTCTGTCTGAGTATGCACTATATCTGAGAAAAACAGTTTCATGCATCTGTAATAAATTTCCTCAGATTTGGTCTTCTTGAGACATCTAAAACCTTTTACATGGAATTTCTCATGTTGAGGCATTTGAAACACACTTGATTTCTCTTCTCTGGGAGCAATTCTGTAAATCAGAAGAGCAAAAGTAAAGAAACACTGAATTTTAAAAAGAGCAAGTGAATACAGGTTGAGGGAAATTCTACTTTATGAAGTTCCTCCATTTCATTGCCTCATTCTCAGAGCCTATTCACTACTTGGAAAAATTCATAACCTGGCAAAATAAAAGCATTCATTCTCCTCCAGGCTGTAAGCCAAATCAAACCATTCTTTTTAATTACAGGTGAATAATAACACCCTTAAATTTCTTACAAATAACGTCAGCCTCCTTTTGCTTTTTGACTGATGGAAGGTGATGAATGAAGACCTTTTAATTCGGTACAGCTGGATGTCTTTTGTTGCACTTCCTCTCAAAGGTTGCTGTGCAGATCTGGCCTATTTTGTCAGATGTGCTAAAAACAACCTGCCTGACTGGAGGTGGAAACAGCCTTCAAACAGAAGACATTTGCGTGATTGAATGCCCTGTCGGGACAGCAGCTGTGGCAGTCAGTGGACGAAGTGGAAGATATGCCATTTGTTTGAGCCCATGTGCTTGTGTGAGCAAGTGTTCTTCAATCTGATGGTTCTCCCAGGACTAGAGAAGGCCCCCTCCAGGCAACCTTTGGAGCTGGTATGAAAGTCACTTTAGTACTGTTGCCAGTTTTGAGGCTGCACTGTAAAATGGAGACCTGACTGCTTGGACCTAGTTGTTCCTATATGGATTTCAGAATACCCAGTAATCCAAGCCTTCCTTGAGCAATTTAGAAGGTCTGTGAGCTGTAGAACTTGGTGACATCTGAACAAGTAGTTGACTTGCTGCGGTTGCAGTTTATCCAAACTCTTCCAAGAATGAACTCAAAATTCATTTCCCAGGGAAGATGGGAAAGATGCAGTGACCACCCTTCACCACTACCCTTGCTCACTGTAGATTTAATTGCAATGAGTGATCTGTGACAGAGTGCATCTGGACCTTATCTCATTAGTGTTGATCTGTGTCTCTAGAGACACAAGTTCAATTGCTTGTAATAGATAGCTCAGCACAGTCTTCAATTTACCAGGGATATATCCTTCACACACAGGAGCCAAGTCACAGGGCCAATAGAATGGATTCCCAAGCTAGAACAAAGTCTTGGACTGGCTGAACTCTCTCTTTTGTGCTAAACTACGTATGGGGTGTTTCTTAACTACCTTATGAGATAGGCATTATTTCTATTTTACAGATTAAAAAAATGATAATATAATGCTTAGAAGAGAGCTGAGAGGACAAGTATTCTGAATTTAGATCCAGAGATTCACACCCAGATCTAATTTGAAATTCTGTGCCCTTTTCTCAACTTTACTTTATTATCATTTTTAATCAGTGTGTCTAATAAAGCTGATGGTGATAATTTGAAAAAGAAAAGCACACACTGTACTTGAAGAAATGTGTAATAATTTTTTTGCAAAAATGTTTAAATTATTAGGATTTATTTAAAAGGCAAGCATAATTTGCTAGATTTGTGTGTCTACTCTTCCTAACCAAAGATAACCCTTAAAATAATTACTTGGATGATATTTTCATACCAAGAGAGAAAGAGGAAAAAGAAGATAATTGATATTGGAGAATTCCTTATTTGGAACTCTGGCTTCTTTCCAGTTGCCTTTAAATTCCTCATGTGGAACTGCACAACATAAAATTTAAATCACTCAGCAAACTTAGTGATTGATCATCAGCTAATAAATACCTTGTATGAACTTAGGGAGTTTAACACTCTAAGTTTGAATATAAATGTTATGTTTGGAGGAACTTTGAATATGGTAAAGGAATGTCCTTAATTAGCTGAAAATGTAAGTAATCAAAGTGAGTTCTATATGTTTAAACTTCATTGTCATAGCCTTATAGATATTTTGCAATGGATAATTAGTTGTGTGTGGGGACTGTTTTGAACAGTGTAAGATTTTCAGTAGCATCTTTGGCTTCTATCCAGTAGTTGTCAGCAGCACTCCTCTCGTAGTTGTGAAAATAAAAAATATCTCTAGATATTGCTAAATGTCTCTGGGGAGTCAAAATTGTCTTTGATGGGGTACGGCTGCTATAAAAGATGTATGACCATATAAAACAAAAATTTAATTTATTTTGGATATATAGATCTACCTGTATGTGTATAGATAGATGGATGGATATAGATATAGATATTTGTGTATATATCCAAAAAGCACGGAGAATATGGGGTGTTGAATTGGAGTCTTACAAGGCTCCTGTATACTTTATATGAAGCAGTTCAATATTGACTCCACATAGTTTGCAATAACTTAAAAATATACAGTATAATTCTTTAAAAAAATTGCAAGGCGATAAACTAAAAAGGAATAAAAAAGGAATACTAACAACTGATTAACTGAAAATAAGGCAGGAAAGAAGAAATGGATAAGGAAAAACAACAATAACAACAACAAAATCATTTGAGGGAAAAAGTAGACACAAAGTGGCATACTTAGGTCCAATTATATCAATAGTTATATTAAATGTAAATGGACTATGTTTTATAGCACTATTGATCTGTATAAGCAGCAAGACACAACTGTATGTTGTCCCTAAAAAGATGTATTTTAATTATAAAGGCATGAAGAGCTTAAAATTATAAAGGATGAAAAACTATATATCATAGATATACTATTCATAATAGACCTGAATTGCTATATAACAAGGGTGAATACATCAGAAAGAACTTCAATGTGTATGTGTTTAAAAACAGTTTTGACAAAAATGAAACAACTACTGATAAAAAGAGAAATATAGGCAAAACCACAAACATATTTGGAAATGTTATCATATTTATCCCAGTAGTTATAAAAAGTAAGCAAAAATAATCAGAGGAAGAAAAGAAATAACGTAATTAATACTATTTTATTAGTAGTGTTCTCCAGAGAAACAGAATCAATAAAATATATAATTACATGTAGCATAGTAGAGTATAGTGAAATTTGCTCAGTTGTGTCCAACTCTGTGACCCCATGGGCTTTAGCCTGCCAGGCTTCTCTGCCCATGGAATTTTCCAAGCAATAATACTGGAGTGGGTAGCCATTCCCTTCTCCAGAGGATCTTCCCAACACAGGGATGGAACCCAGGTCTCTCGCATTACAGGTGGATTGTCTACCGTCTGAGCCACCAGGGAAGCACGTGTGTTTTATATTCAGTTCAGTTCAGTTGCTCAGTCATGTCTGACTCTCTGTGACCCCATGGACTGCAGCACACTAAGCTTCCCAGTTCATCACCAACTCCCAGAACTTACCCAAACTCATGTCCATTGAGTCGGTGGTGCCTTCCAACCAGCTCATCCTCTGTCGTCCGCTTCTACTCCTGCCTTCAATCTTTCCCAGAATCAGGGTCTTTTCAAATGAATCAGTTCTTTGCATCATGTGGCCAAAGTATTGGAGTTTCAGCTTCAGCATCAGTCCTTCCAATGAATATTCAGGACTAATTTCCTTTAGGATGGACTGGTTGGATCTTACAATCCAAGGGACTCTCAAGAGTCTTCTCCAACACCACAGTTCAAAAGCATCAATTCTTTGGTGCTCAGCTTTCTTTATAGTCCAACTCTTACCTCCATACATGACTACTGGAAAAACCATAGCTTTGACTAGATGGACTGTAAGGACCTTTCTTGACAATATGTATATATGGAGATTTATTATAGGAATTGACTCACATGGATGGTAACAAGTGAAAGTCAAGTCGCTCAGTTGTGTCCAACTCTTTGTGTCCCCATGGACTGTAGCCTACCATGCTCCTCCATCCATGGAATTTTCGAGGCAAGAGTACTGGAGCGGCTTGCCATTTCCTTCTCCAGAGGATCTTTCCAACCCAGGGATTGAACCCAGATCTCACACATTGTAGGCAGACGCTTTACCATCTGAGCCACCAGGGAAGTCTTGGAGACCAAGAAATCCTACAATCTGTTACTGTAAATCAAAGAACCAGTAAAGATGGTGTTATAACTCAGTCCAAGCCTTTGACTGTGTGGATCACAATGAACTGTGGCAAATTCTTCAAGAGGTGGGAATACCAGACCACCTTACCTGCCTCCTGAGACGTCTGTACACAGGTCAAGAAGCAACAGTTAGAACCGGACATGGAACAAAATAGTTCAAAATTGGGAAAGGAGTACATCAAGGCTGTTACACTTATATGTATAGTACATCATGCCAGGCTGGGTGAAGCTCAAGCTGGAATCAAGTCTGTCAGGAGAAATATCAATAATCTCCATGCAGATGATACCATTCTAATGGCAGAAAGTGAAGAAGAACTAAAGAGCCTCTTGATGAAAGTGAAAGAGGAGAGTGAAAAAGCTGGCTTAAAACTCAGCATTCAAAACACTAAGATCATGGCATATAGTCCCATTACCTCATGTCAAATAGATGGAGAAGAAATAGAAACAGTGATATATTTTATTATCTTGGGCTCCAAAATCACTGTGGACTGTGGCTGCAAGCCATGAAATTAAAAGACACTTGTTCCTTGGAAGAAAAGCTGTGACAAAGCTAGACAGTGTATTAAAAAGCAGAGACATCACTTTGCTGACAAATATCTGTCTAGTCAAAGCTATGGTTTTTCAGTAGTTGCGTATGATGTGAGAGTTGGACCATAAAGAAGGCTGAGTCCTGAAGAACTATTGCTTTCAAACTGTGGAGAAGATGCTTGGGAGTCCCTTGGACTGCAAGGAGATCTAACCAGTCAATCCTAAAGGCAATCATAGCTGAATATTCATTGGAAGAATTGATGCTGAAGCTGAAGCTCCAATACTTTGGCCACCTAATGTGAAGAGCTGACTCTTTGGAAAAGACCCTGATGTTGGGAAGAATTGAAGCAAGAAGGAGAAGGGGATGACAGAGGATGAGATGGCTAGATGGCATCACTGACTCAATGGACGTGAGTTTGAGCAAACTCCAGGAAATGGTGAAGGACAGGGAAACCTGGCGTGCAGCAGTCCATGGGGTCAAGGAATCGGATATGACTGAGTGACTGAACAACAGCAATCTCTACCGTACAGACATTTATAGAACATTTAACACAAGTTCAGAATCCACATTCTTTAAAGGTGTACATGAACTATGATCCAGGATAAATCATACTGAGCCATAAAATAAGTCCCAGTGAAGTTCAAAAGACAAGACAGTATTAGTAATTATATTCTGTGACCATATGAAATTAAGTTATTATTCAGTAAGATATCTAGAAAAGTTCCAATATTTGAAAATTTAACAGTCAACTTCTGATTAACACATGGATCATAGAAGAAATCATTAATCAGAAAATATTTTGAAGCAAATGCTGATTAAATTACAACATTCCAAAATTGGTGGCATGAAGCTAATATAGTATATAAGGGAAATTTATACCATTAAATATTTATATTAGAATGAGATAAAGCCTTAACATTAATAATTAAATTTTCTACTTTAAGGAGCCTTATGATTGTGATTAACTTAAGGTTATCATAAGGTTATTTTAAGAATCTAGAAAAAGATATAAAAATTTAATTCATAGATTGAAAGAAATAAGATCAGAACTCAACAAATAGAGAAGAGATATGACTGAAAAATTTTGCAAAATCAGGAATTAGTTTTTTTAAAGGTTAATAAAATGTATAAATTCTAGGAAGAGTGATTAAGATAAAAAGAGAGAAATCACAAAATTCTGAGATTAGGATTTGAAAGAGAGTATATTACTCCAGATCCTATAGAAATCAAAAGGATTTTAGATACTAAGGAAAACTTTTTGTGAATGAATCTGGCATGGTAGATAAAGTTGACAAATTCATTAAAAACACACCGCTTACCAAATCTGATACCAGGTGAAACAAGAAATATAAATGCCTTATATCCATCAGAAAAATTGAATCATATACCAGAAACTTCCACATGAAGATAATACTAAGCCTTGATGGTTTTAATGGTGGTGTTCTCTCAAATTTAAGGAAGACATAATATCAATCTTATACAATTATCCTCCCAAATAGACAAAGCACACTTCCCTACTTGTTTTATGATGACAGCACAACTGTGATATCAGACAAAGACACCACAAGAAAAGAAAATCGTAGACCAATCTCCTTCATAAAAGTCCTTAAGAAAATATTGACCCATCAAATTCCACAATAAAAGCATAATATATAATAATCAAACAGCTATTAATTATATACACTATGTTACTTCATGGACTTAGGTTAAATTATTGCTTAGTCTTTTACTATTTCATATTCCCTGGTGTCTGGTCAGGGGCCTTGTGCAACTTTGTCATTGCCAGTAATTCATAGTATTACTCTCTGCTCTTTTAATTCCTTTATGGTGGAGCATCTGCTTTTTCTACGAGGTCAAGCTCAGGAAAAATAAAAATGTTCACTAGCTTTATATTTTCTATTCAAAATGAATAAACTTTATTCAAAATAAAGTGAAAAAGAATGTTTTACACTTCAGGAAAATGTCTTCTTTCACCATGTAGACTGTCTACTTTATTCAATAGAAAACTTCCAGTGAGAAAACTGGCAAGGCTTTCCAGCATTCTGAATTTTAGCATTTTATTTGAGAATGGAAACATGAACACAGCTTCCTACTATTCATCCCTTGCATTCCTAAAATGCTGTTTAGATGATAAAATGAATTCTCCCATCTTCTTCTTGATGCTTCCTCTCATGCAGGCATTATTTTAATCCACACTACTAACTAAAGAAAGCGAGGTTCAGAACAGAGTTAAAGAGGTTCACAGAGGATTACAAAAAAGGCAAATAGCATATTTGCCAAGGAACTGTTTTGTGTTCAGAACTACACTAGTCTCTGTGAAAGCAGATATCGATAAGATGCAGTGGAATCATGCTCTATTTTCTCTCAACCTTTGAAATTACTTTTCTAAAACCTATTGTCCAATTGAACCATCATTTCCTTTCTTGTTTATTGCTTCTAAGATCATAAGAATTTCCCTCCTGGGTGACCAGCACTTTATTGAATCAGCCAGAACAAATCTAGATTCATGGCAAAATGACTGTCAAACACAAAAGGGAAAACATGATTGTCAAATCCAAGGAGAAGACGTAGTTAGTAAAAATAAATGTGGGCCACAGAATCTTATAACTCAAAGAAATGCAACTTGAATAACAGTTGCAACATAGTAGATAGTCAATCAATATTGATTACATTAATGAATAAGTAGAACTGTGAGATAAATTTTTGCCTATCAAATTATAGGTATATAATAGATAGATAGACATGGATAGATAGATGCGTGTGTGCCTAGTTGTGTTGCACTCTTTGCAAACCATTGGACTATAGCCCTCCAGGATCCTCTGTCCATGGGATTATACCAGACCAACAAGAACACTGGAGGGGGTTGCCATTTCCTCCTCTAGGTGATCTTCTTGAACCAGGAACCAAACCTGTGTCTCCTGCATCTCCTGCACTGGCAGGGGGATTCTTTACCACTGAGCCATCTGGGAAGCCCAGATGGATAGATAGATAGGAAGATATAAATATAAAAAGAGGCAGTATGACCCAGTACTCTTAAGGATATGCTGAAACTGGCATTCCTCTTTGTTGCCCTTGGCATTGCAAATTCAAACAATCATTTTAGAATGAATAAAAAGAGCAATAATGATGTCATATGCTATAAATGAGTAAATTTATTGTGGATAACAGAGCCAAGAGTAATCATCCAAAATAAGGAGGAAGTCTATCACCTCACACCTGTCAGGGTAGCTATCATTAAGAAAATGCACAAATAACAAATGTTGGCGAGGATATGGAGAAAAGAGAAACCTTGTACATTGCTGGTGGGAATGTAAACTGGCGCAGCACAATGGAAACCAGTATGAGGGTTTCTCACAAAAACTAACAATAGAAATATCATATGACCCAGTAATTCTGTGCCTGAGTATATATCCTCAAAACCCCAAAATCACTGATTCAAAAATATGCATTTCACCCCAATGTTTATAGGGCTTCCCTGCTGGCTCAGACAGTAAAGAATCTACCTGCAATGCAGGAGACCTGGGTCTATCCCTGTGTTGGGAAGATCCTCTGGAAGAGGAAATGGCAACCCACTCCAGTGTAGCCTCGTGTGGTAGCCCAGTATATCCCCTACCCCCACATACAGAAGCCTCTGCCCCCAGTAACATCCCCTACCACAGTGGTACATGTGTTACAACTGATGGGCCCAAATGGACACATGGTTATCACCCAGGGTTCAGTCACACTAGGCTTCCCTCTTCGTATGGGGCAGTCTGTGGGTTTTGGCAAACATATAAGGATATGTGACTATCATTATTCTGTAGGAATAGCAAAGATCAGTATCTCACTGAGCACACAGTGAGATGGAGAATGGACAGGATGCAGACTGAACAAAGCGCACATTGTCCATTTCTCAAGACTAACAGCTTCTAGCACAGTGACAGCATTTTGAGGACATTTACATGGAACACAAATACATTAGGCCCGTTCTGTTATTCCTGTCACCAATTGTCCAGAATCCCTCCTTCCAATTTCCTAATCATTTACCATACTGTTAGCCAACTGCTTATGACTCAGTTTGGAATTGCACCTTAGGCCATTTCTCCTTTTCCAGGGAAAAAGATTACGAGATGTGATGTTTTAATGTTTTCCACTTGTGGGGAAAGAATTCTCCCCACCACAGTCCTTTGGGGCCACCCTGAATAGACTAACGCAGTAACAGTACCCTTATTGCTGGTACCAGCAATCTGTAAATTGGGCTTGTATTTTTCCCTTCTCCATCAACTTAGGGCATTTTCTGTGATAACACAGATGTGGGTTGATGAGGGGTATATGTGGTGGTGGGAGGAGTAGGGACAAGGTAGTACAGCAAGAATCTGATGGTATTGGCTTTATTGTGCCTGGACAGGAGAATGGCCCAAAGTTTGGTTCAGTAACAAAAGGTAGGGAGTAAAAGATGTATGCCACCAATTCACTCAACAAATTAATGATAAATGAGTCTTTAAAAAAAATCAATAGAACAGTAGCTTTCCTGAAACCCCCACCTAGTATTCTGCTTTCATCTCATTGGCCAGAATTTTGCACTTGGACCATATCAGCTAAGTGATTAGTTTCAAGTGGACATACTGCAATGCTGAAAAATATTCAGGTTTTATTAGAAAGGAAGAGGTAGAAATAGATGTTGGTTGGCAGCAAGAGCTTCCCTTGGCAGCTGAGGTGGAAAAGAATCTGCCTGCAATTCAGGAGATGTGGGTTTGATCCCTGGGTTGGAAAAATCCCTGGAGAAGGAAATGGCAACCTATTCCAGAATTTGCCATGGACAGAGGACCCTGGTGGGCTACAGTCCACGGGGTCCTGAAGAGTCAGACACGACTGAGCAACTAACACTTTCCTTCACTGGCAGCAAGGAATATCATCAAAGTTACCCCCCTGAAATGGTTGTAAAGAAACTGCTACAACTCAGAGATGATAAAAATCCTCTTCATCTATTTTATTAAAAATTAACTTGCAAAAAGTGGCAATGAACAAATTTCAAAATATTGTAGCTAAAAACTAAAAGTAGCCTTTTAAAGGTGGAGATAGGCATTATTAGGCACTGTTTCCTCATCCCTTCCATCACTTCTTGTAAAGTTAAAAATGTTTACAGTCTCTTAATTGTCTACTGCATTGTTGGTCAGGCTGTGTTTGGCGCCTTCTCAGCCCCTGCGCCAGGGCAGCTGGGCGCACAGCTGGGACTCTGAGAACGCCGCCGCCTTGATCACAGCGGCTCCCCTGCCTGTGTGTCTCTGGGTTCTTTGAACGATGGCCGTACCACTAAAAGAACCGAAAAACTGCCAATTCAAGTCTGACTCTCTAGTTGTACAGAAAAAGGAACCAGACAAAAGTCAAGTGACCAGAAAAGTAAAGGAGAACATCAAAAGTGAAGCCTTTTGCTTTTTTAAAATTTTTCTTAGTATTTCCACCAGTGATTTTCTAACATCCTTAGCAGGTTGCTGAAGTTATCCTTGTCACTGTTGCTTAAACAGATGGGCCTATAAAATATCTGGGAATAGAAATTCGCCCTTTGAATTTTAGTCTAATATAAAAGATGTTTAGTAAAAAAAAAAAAAAAAAAAAAAAACAGAACAAATCTTTCTACACCAGAGACTCATTATTTCAGTTTATGCAGAAAGAAAAAAATGTGTACCTACATTTGACCTGTTTCTCCAAGAATCACTGCACATTCAAATTAGGGTGCATGATTTATCTATGTAACACTACACATTGTAAAACTGTAGGAGCAGACACTGCGTTAGGCACTGTGGCCTCCGCTCAGGGAGTTCAAAAATTTCTTTTGGGCCTAAAACGGACAGAAAAAATTTTTCTGTGTTTTCACTAATTCTCTTCAGGATTTGGGGCTGAAGTGGTAAAGAGTTTGTTACGAGGCCCTATAATAATGATCGTACTGGTAGGGATATTCTCCTCGAAGAAGAAAATGATCACATTCCATATTTTTAAATCTGCACTGGCCAAAAAAATTTCTACTTACAACCACAACGATAAAGTTAGGAAGCATGACGTTCACAATGTCCCCACCAAAATCAGTTTACAATCTTGTTTTGAATTTGATATATCCCGCCATGATGAAATTCTTAATGGTTTTAATTTATTTGGCTTATGCTTTTAATTATAGATTCATTGTTATAACAGCTTTCAACTGTTCAGAATTTTGTCAGGATGGTGAGCAAGAATCCGTGTATCTCTTAATAACGTTTGCTCCGAATTCTCTGTTTATTATTTTTAATAACTTCTTGAAAATCTTAATCAGAAAGGAGTTATAGAACAAAGAACTCCAGCCTCGACAATAACATGAGGAAGTGATTTTTAGCACTCTGAAAATATGCTGGAGGATGAGACCAGCACAGACAGGGTGGTGCTTACACACACAGTCTCCCTGCTTTAAAAACAACAGCTGGAAGCGCCTGTTGCCACTGGTGGGGGAGGGTACGATGGAAGAAACGTTTTTTTTTCACTGTTGGAAAATTTTCAAGGAGATCATGATGTCACCAGGATATGTTTTGTCTGTGATTATGATTTGCATAAATTCCTTCCCATGGAACTATGTGAAATATAAAGGAATGTTTTATGGTACATTTTGTGTCTAGGGTGCCAATACTTTTAAGAGTCTATGAAGGAGATCTAATGTATAAAGAATTTGTTTTGCAAATGCTCTCAAAGGAAGAACAAATGAAAAAGAAAAGAAACAGGGCTGGCAGATACTACAACTTCACATTGTACTCCGTTCGAGAAAGACTGGGATTGTTTTTCGTTCCTGATCACTGACTAATATTTTAACTTTGCACTACATGCTTTTGAGAAGAGGATCTTCATTTTCTTTCATACTTACAGCTTGCGAGAGCTACTCACTTTTTATTATTCTTCCTGTTATAATTAACTTGGACTATTTTGTCAAAGTCCTGTGTTTGGAAGACTTTAATCATCAAGCAAAATGTATCTGGGGCACATTTTAAAAGATTCATTTTGACATCAAGTTAAGGAATGTCTTGCTATAGAGCAGAGATATTCGAGTATCAAATAAAATCTCTGGAAATGAGCAACTGAGTTTGCTGCAAAGGAATTTTAATTCCCAAAACATCATTTGAAACTTGTGTATGTACATGATTCAAGTTGACTCATCAGTCCCCACGTTGATCAGAGAATATAAATAATGGAGAGGGGGTGTTCTCGTTAATTCTCTCATTTTGTATTCTCCTTTCTTGAGGTTTCTGTTCTGGTTGACTTTTTGTTTGGTTAGAATCCTTTACCTAGTAATTGCCTCCAACGAACACATCTTTTTTATATTTTTGAATTCTTGTATATCTACACAGCTCTCTCTCTCTCTCCCTTTTTTTTTTTTTGACACTGGTAAATGATCGAATCCCTTAATTCCTGTGTAGCAGATGAAAAGTTCAATCCTAAATGTCTTTGCTCTTCCTTGAAAATAACCACTTCTTCTTTTGGAAGCCTAAAATAGCTCCTTGAATGCAGTATTAATTAACATGTGTCTTTTCTGATAGGCTTCCCAGGTGGCACTTGTGGTAAAGAACCTGCCTGCCAATGCAGGAGATGTAAGAGACGAGGATTTAATCCCTGGGTCGGGAAGATCCCCTGGAGAGGGGCATGGCACCCCCCTTCATTCTTGCCTGGACAATCTCATGAACAGAGCAGCTTGATGGGCTGCAGTCCATAGGGTCGCATAGAGTTGGACACGACTGAAGCGACTTAGCACCCACACACGTCTTTTCTGATAAGCCCTTCCTGGAACTCTCTGAGCCCTTCTAGTCTGAAAATTCAAGTCTTTTCTCTGCTTAGAGAAAAAATTTAAATGTTACTGGCTTAATGATTTCCTTTCCAGCATCTGTTATTTTTCTTCTTTCCGGAATTCCTGTTTTCCTATTTTCAGTTCTCTTGCAGGATGACAGGTGGTATAGTTGGAGTCTCCTAGAAACCCCTGGGAACTGGCTCAGCATTCAAGAAGGTAATTAGATCAAGTTGTGTTAGGCTGCACAGGCTGCAAACATGCTTGACAAGCAAGCCAGAGTATTGAATATGGTCCTGTAGCAGTCATACGGTGTACTGTGTACCTCAAGATTAATGAGGTGCACTTGATCCAGGTGAAGAGGTCTCTGGCAGGTTTCCAGACAATGCTCCATCCTGGAGCACTCTTGGCTAATGTGTGTCAGGCCAGGCTTAGAAGAGGACAAGTATGCTTTCAGACAGTCTGATGTGAACTTGATTGATTCGGATGCTAACTACAACCGTATAGGCTTGACTAAGACTTTTGGAGGCCAGGAGATGTGTGTCTTCCTCAGAGAATGGTGATCTCTCTGTTGGGTACTACAGCTCCTCTGATGTTCTCCTGAATCCTTTAGATGAGCACAGCTTGTTTGATTTACCCAAGCAGCTGTGGCTCTGTCCCTGATCTTTATGTCAGTGATACTACTTGTGGATATTTATCAATAGAGTAGTCATGTTCTCCTGAATCTATCATGATGGTCTCTTGTCATCCAGTTCTTGTATATCTTTTCATATTTTGCCTTATATTTGTATTTCTTCCTCTGTATTATGAGATCTCTCCCTGACTTGATCATTCATTTGTATTGTTATTGTTCCTGCTTTAATTCACCATCATATTTTTTTAATTAAAAAATCATGTTGTTGTTTCCTAAGTCCCAGAAAGGGTTTTGTGTGTATGTGTGTGTGTGTACGCACACTCACATACCATCATTCATTTTCTTATATGTTTTGTGTTTTGGGTATTATTTTATGGACCAATTGTCTTTTCTTTCTTCCATGCTGGTGTGTGTTCTTCCTCTGGACCTTGAGAATGTTCTTCCTCTAGCTGTCTACTGTATCCCCTCAGATGCATAACAATTGTTTTTTGCCTCTTCACCAGGCACAGTGCTGGAACTAGGAGTCGCAGCCATTTTGTAAATGGTGGTAAATGTGGTAGCTTCTTCTATTGGGGTTATGCATGCTAAGTCACTTCAGTCATGTCCAACTCTTTGCAACCCCATGGATGATATAGCCCGCCAGGCTCCTCTGTCCATGGAATTCTCCAGGCAGGAATACTGGAGTGGGTTGCCATTTCCTTCTCCGGGGGGTCTTCCTGATCCAGGGATCAAACCCATGTTTACTGTGGCTCTTACCTTGCAGGCGAATTCTTTACCACTGAGCCTCTAGGGGAGCCCTCTATTGGGGGCAGGTGATATATTAGACAAGGAAGAACACCGAAAGATGCAAAGTGAGTTTTTAAGCATCATCTAGTTGGTAGTAACTCTTTATTTCTGGGACCAGAGTTGAACTTTCTAAACTCCAGATCTCACTTTAAAAAATACAAACTGTTTCACTTCTTTACTTCTTTTCTGTTGGCTAATGGTCTAACTAATCTGAATAACACACACTTTTAACATAGAGAAGACTCTAAGAACTAGAATATTATGACAAAAATGATATTTTTTTCTGGTCTTAATGAGTAAAATCAACACACTCAAGGTTTAGACTTTAAAAACTAAATTAACCCTAGGATAAATTTAAGACAGATGATAAGCTACAATGACTTATTTCTGAAAAATTGTGACATACGTTAACAAAACTCCAGTGACAAATGACTACTACCCTTATGAAAGGACACTCTTTTAAAATTCAACAAAAGTAAAAAGGTTTATAACCACCAAGTACCATTTATTAGCATATTGCTTACAGCCATATTAAAGTTAATTGTGGTTGCTTTCAGTGAAGGAATTATTTCTTTAGTTAGTGTTATTTTTATGATAAATGTCTCATGCTATTCATTCACTGAATATTTTGAACAGTATTTTACTGCCCCATAATCCTTCTCCGTTCAGCTGTGTTTTAAGATACTTTAAAGAAAGTGACAACAAAATCTCAGTCTTGTCTTGTAGCTGACTATTCTTCTATTCTTTCCTTTCTGTGTGTAAAATTTCTTAGGTAAATACAACTGAGAGGAAGTAGGTATATCAAAGGGGCCTAATTCTGCTAGTCTGGGGACTTTTGCAAAAGAAGGTTGCTCTCTTTGAAAACAATTGTCTGGAAGACAAGAAGCTTTAGGCAGGGCCACCTGCTGGGCAGTACACACTTGAAACAGCCTGACAATTTCCCATCTCCACTGGCAACCAGAAAAAGCATTTCCTACCCAACTGCCCTCGCTTTGTTACAGCTTTTCAGATGGTAGTAGAACTCTGGTTTCAATAATGGCCACAGCTTGAAAAGCACACCATTCTTCAAAACAGAAATTCTAAGAGCCTATTTTGAAAAATATATCTTAATTTCAAAGAAAATGATAGTCAAGGCATGAAAATATATGAGAAATTTGGATGAAATGCTAAGCTTGCCAAATATTGATTATTCAAAGTTAACATAAATCCAAGTTCCTGGCTACTGCAATTTATGCCATAGTTATCTTTATATCGAGATGTGTCAAAAAATTTATCCCCAAGGATGAGATGGTTGGATGGCATCACTGAGTCAACGGACATGAATCTGAGCAAACTCAGGAAGATAGTGAAGGACAGGAAAGCCTGGTATACTACAGTGCACGGGGTCGCAAAGAGTCAGACATGACTTAGCAACTGAACAACAACAAAAGATTAATTACCGGACAAGGAATCTAAATCCCTAAACAGGAAATCCAATTTTAACATTTAAGGTACCAACCAGATTTCTCATTAATTTCAAATGTAGTTTAAAGACTAGTGGGAGCATTCATTTTCTAGAGCTGCTACAGCAAAATACCACAAACTGAGTGTCTTCAACAACAGATTTTTATCTTCTTACACTTCTGGAGGCTGGAAGTTCAATATCAACGTGTTAACAGGTTTGGTTTCTCCTGAGTTCTCTATCATTGGAGAGGCACGGTGGAGAAATGGGGTCATGGGCCAACTACTAGTCCCAATTAAAAGCCATGCGAGTCAGCCACATTGGAAATGAGGTGTCTGGCCTCAGATAAGTTTTGAGAAAACTCTTCCAGCTGACACTTGACCGAAATTGATAGATGCCCAAGAAAATCCCCTAAGTCAAGCTCTAACAAAGTCCTGAGACATAGAATCTGTGAGCATAATAGATGGCTGCTTGTTGCCACAAAGCTTGGGCTATTCTACATAGCTTTAGACAACTGAACAGGTTGAATGTTGTAGGTACAGTTGAAACTCATGGTTTTTTAAAGTTACGATCATTCAGTTCAGTTCAGTTCAGTCACTCAGTCATGTCTGACTCCTTGTGACCCCACAAACTGCAGCATGCCAGGCCTCTCTGTCCATCACAAACTCCTGGAGCTTACCTTACCGAAACTTTTGTCTATTGAGTCGATGACGCCATCCAACCATCTCATCCTCTGTTGTCCCCTTCTCCTCCTGCCCTCAATCTTTCCTAGAATCAGGGTCTTTTCAAATGAGTTAGCTCTTCACATCAGGTGGCCAAAGTATTGGAGTTTCAGTTTCAACAAAAGTCCTTTCAATGAAAACCCAGGACTGATGTCTTTAGGATGGACTGGTTGGACCTCCTTGCAGTCCAAGGGACTCTCAAGAGTCTTCTCAAACACCACAGTTCAAAAGCAGCAATTCTTCTGTGTTCAGCTCTTTTTATAGTTTAACTCTCACATCCATAAATGACTACTGGGAATACCATAGCTTGTACTAGAAGAACCTTTGTTGGAAAAGTAATGTCTACTTTTTAATATGCTGTCTATGCTGGTCATAACTTTCCTTCCAAGGAGTAAGCGTCTTTTAACTTCATGGCTGCAATCACCATCTGCAGTGATTTTGGAACTCAGAAAAATAAAGTCAGCCACTGTTTCCCCATCTATTTCCCATGAAGTGATGGGATCGGATGCCATGATCTTAGTTTTCTGAATGTTGAGCTTTAAGCCAAATTTTTCACTCTCCTCTTTCACTTTCATCAAGAGGCTCTTTAGTTCTTCAGTTTCTGTCACAAGTGCGGTGTCATCTGCATATCTGAGGTTATTGATATTTCTCCCAGCAATCTTGATTTTAGCTTGTGCTTCCTCCAGCCCAGCGTTTCTCATGATGTTCTCTGCATACAAGTTAAATAAGCAGGGTTAAATAAGCAGGGTGACAATATACAGCCATGACTTCCTATTTGGAACCAGTCTGTTGTTCCATGTCCAGTTCTAACTGTTGCTTCCTGACCTGCATACAGGTTTCTCAAGAGGCCGTTCAGGTGGTCTGGTATTCCCATCTCTTTCAGAATTTTCCACAGTTTACTGTGATCATTACTTTATTGAAAATTCACTAAATGTTTTTTTCTCTGCTTTTAGGGCACTGATTTATTATATACCCTGAATATTTCCCTGTATTTTACTTTTCAATGTGTCTGAAAATATTCTTTATGTCCCTTTTCCCCCTTCTTTGTCACTTTCTCATCTTCTTTTCTCTTTGTTCTCTTCCTCCATTTACTAATCCTTTTATTTGTTCTACATATATTGATTTAATATCTACAATGATTCAGAATGAACACATTATAACTCCTCTTATCAAGACATAGAGTCTACTTCACCATGTTAACTCTGGGCTGGTCTTAAGTCTTGCTTTGACAAATAGAATGCTCTAGAATGACTAGCCAGTTCTGATATTAAGCTTTGAGAGGCCTCATAGCTCCTATTTTTTTCTCTTGCTGCTTTGAGGTCACCATGTGAGGAAGCCTAAGACAGCCTACTGGAGGATGAAATTGGGAAATGAGCCATACCTGATCAGACTCCTGGACCAACCAGCCCTATACAACCCACAGATGGACTGTAGCATCATAAGTGACCTCATTAATTAGCTAGAAAAGACTGTTAAAAAACTTTCCAGTTGGACTCATTGAACTATGAGGACATGGAATGACTGATTATTTTAAACTCACCAGGTTTTGGCATGATTTCTTGTAACTGTTGTTCAGTCACTAAACTGTGTCTGACTTTTTGTGACCCCATCGACTGCAGCACACCAGGCTTCCCTGCCCTTCACTATCTCCCATGTTTGCTCAAACTCATGTCCATCTGACAAAATGTGGTCCACTGGAGAAGGGAATGGCAACCACTTCAGTATTCGTACCTTGAGAACCCCGTGAATAGTATGAAAAGGCAAAAAGATAGGAAACTGAAAGATGAACTCCCCAGGTCGGTAGGTGCCCAATATGCTGCTGGAGATCAGTGGAAAAATAACTCCAGAAAGAATGAAGAGAGGGAACCAAAGTAAAAACAACACCCAGTTGTGGATGTGACTGGTGATGGAAGAAACGTCTGATGCTGTAAAGAACAATATTGCACAGGAATCTGACCTGGAATGTTAGGTCCATGAATCAAGGCAAATTGGAAGTGGTCAAACAGGAGATGGCAAGAGTGAACATTGACATTTTAGGAATCAGTGAACTAAAATGGACTGGAATGGGTGAATTTAACTAAGATGACCATTGTATCTACTACTGTGGGCAAGAATCCCTTAGAAGAAATGGAGTAGCCCTCATATCGCACGAAAGAGTCCAAAATGCAGTACTTGGATGAAATCTCAAAAATGACTGAATGATCTCTGTTCATTTACAAGGCAAACCATTCAATATTGCAGTAATCCAAGTCTATGCCCCAACCACTAATGCTGAAGAAGCTGAAGTTGAACAGCTCTATGAAGACCTACAAGAGCTTCTAGAACTAACACCCAAAAAAGATATCCTTTTCATTATAGGGGACTGGAATGAAAAAAGAAGGAAGTCAAGACATATCTGGAGTAACAGGAAAATTTCGCCTTGGAGTACAAAACAAAGCAGGTTAAAGACTAACAGAGTTTTGCCAAAAGAATGCACTGGTCACAGCAAACACCCTCCTCCAAGAACACAAGAGAAAACTCTACACATGGACATCACCAGATGGTCAATACCGAAATCAGACTGATTATGTTTTCACAGCCAAAGATGGAGAAGCTCTATACAGTCAGCAAAAATAATACCAGGAGCTGACTGTGGTTCAGATCATGAACTCCTTATAGCCAAATTCAGCCTTAAATTGAAGAAAGTAGGGAAACCACTAGACCATTCAGGCATGACCTAAATCAAACCCCTTATGATTCAACAGTGGAAGTGACAAATAGATTCAAGGGATTAGATCTGATAGACAGAGTGCTTGAAGAACTATGGATGGAGCTTTGAGACACTATACAAGAGGCAGTGATCAAGACCATCCCCAAGAAAAAGAAATGCAAAAAGGCAAAATAGTTGTCTGAGGAGGCCTACAAACACCTGAGAAAAGAAGAGAAGCAAAAGGCAAAGGAGAAAAGGAAAGGTATACCCATCTGAATGCAGAGTTCCAAAGAATAGCAAGGAGAGATAACAAAGCGTTCCTCAGTGATCAATGCAAAGAAATAGAGGAAAACAACAGAATGGGAAAGACTAGAGATCTCTTCAGGAAATTTAGAGATACCAAGGGAACATTTCATGCAAAGATGGGCTCAATAAAAAACAGAAATGGTAGAGACCTAACAGAAGCAGAAGATATTAAGAGGAGGTGGCAAGAATACACAGAAGAACTATAATAAAAGATCTTCATGACCTAGATAATCATGATGATGTAATCGTTCACCTAGAGCCAGACATCTTGGAATGCAAAGTCAAGTGGGCCTTAGGAAGCATCCCTATGAACAAAGCTAGTGGAGGTGATGGAATTCCAGTTAAGCTATTTCAAATTGTAAAAGATGATGCTGCGAAAGTACTGCACTCAATATGCCAGCAAATTTGGAAAACTCAGCAGTGGCCACAGGACTGGAAAAGGTTAGTTTTCACTACAATCCCAAAGAAAGGCAATGCCAAAGAATGTTCAAACTACCACACAAATGCACTCATCACACACCCTAGCAAAGTAATGCTCAAAAGTCTCCAAGTCAGGCTTCAACAGTATGTGAACCAGGAACTTCCAGATGTTCAAGCTGGATTTAGAAAAGACAGAGGAGGCAGAGATCAAATCGCCAACATCCGTTGGATCATCAAAATGGCAAGAGTTTTCCAGAAAAAAACATCTGCTGTATTGACGATGCCTAATCCTTTGACTGTGTGGACTGCAACAAACTATGGAAAATTCTTAAAGAGATGGGAATACCAGACCACCTGACAGGTCAAGAAGCAACAGTTAGAACTGGACATGGAACAACAGACTGATTCCAAATCGGGAAAGGAGTATGTCAAGGCTGTATATGGTCAGCCTACTTATTTAACTTATATGCAGAATACATCATGGAAAATGCCTGGATGGATGAAGCACAAGCTGGAATCAAGATTTCTGGGAGAAATACCAACAACCTCAGATATGCAGATGACACCGCACTTGTGACAGAAACTGAAGAACTAAAGAGCCTCTTGATGAAAGTGAAAGAGGAGAGTGAAAAAGTTGGCTTAAAGCTCAACATTCAGAAAACTAAGATCATGGCATCTGGTCCCATCACTTCATGGCAATTAGATGGGGAAACAGTGGAAACAGTGACAGACTTCATTTTGGGGGGCTCCAAAATCTCTGCAGATGGTGACTGCAGCCATGAAATGAAAAGATGCTTGATCCTTGGAAGAAAAGTTATGACCAACCTAGACAGCATATTAAAAAGGAGAGACATTACTTTGCCAACAAAGATCTGTCTAGTCAAGGCTATCATTTTTCCAGTAGTCATGTATGGATGTGAGTGTTGGACTATAAAGACAGCTGAGTGCTGAAGAACTGATGCTTTTGAACTGTGGTGTTGGAGAAGACTCTTGAGAGTCCCTTGGATTGTAAGATCCATCCAGTCCATCCTAAAGGAAATTAGTCCTAAGTATTCACTGGAATGACTGACACTGAAGCTGAAACTCAACATCACCTAATGAGAAGAGCTGACTCATTTGAAAAGACCTTGATTCTGGGAAAGATTGAAGGTGGTAAGAGAAGGTGATGACAGAGGATGAGATGGTTGAATGGTATCACGAACTCGAAGGACATGAGTTTGGGTAAGCTCTGGGAGTTGGTGACAGCCAGGGAAGTCTGGCATGCTGCAGTCCATGGGGTTGCAAAGAGTCGGACACAACTGAGTGACTATGCAGAATTGAATTGAATGGCCATTGAGTCAGTGATGCCATCCAACCATCTCATCCTCTGTTGTCTCCTTCTCCTCCTGGCTTCAATATTTCTCAGCATCAGGGTCTTTTCTAATGAGTCAGCTCTTCTCATCATGTGGCCAAAGTATTGGAGCTTCATCAGCTTCAGCATCAGTCCTTCCAATGAATATTCAGGATTGATGGGATGATTTGCTCTGCAGTGAATATTACTAGCTAAAACTAACACTCATGGCAGTCATGGTTAGTATTCAACTCTAGCATCTATTCTTTCTTCTTCCTAAGTAAAATAATTTCACTTTTTTCCCCCTGAGTATTTATTGTCACCTAGAATAGAAGGTCCTGTAAGAACCGCCATCAGCCGTGGCATTAGGGAAGATTAGAGAAGATTCATTATGTCATGGTGGAGCAAAGTTATACACAAAGAAAAGAACTCAAGTCAGAGTAACCATTCAGCAAGCAGAAATAGAAGACGCGATTTTGCAGGGGTATAGGGCAGACAGTATCTGACTCTGCTTGATGTCTAAATGGCTCAAGAGTCCTATAATTTGACATCTTGTTGGGTTAAAAAATTCAACTGTTTTTGTACTCCTTATAAACAACGAGTATAAAAGAGAGGAGATCAATGTAAGCTATGAACAATCTACTGGCAGAGATTAAATTATCTATATTGTCTCTCCATGCGAAGCAATTATTTCAGAAAGTCTCGAATCAGTAGCAGTTCTATGGAGCAGCTGGGATAATGAGAGCTAAGAGGCCATTAAGTGAAAGAAAAGAGACTTTATGTTTTCATTCCACTTCTAGGAAGACACTTGGCTGTAGTTATTCAAACATGGGATTGACTCAAAGCCAATTTAAAAGAAGTGTACTGAGTTTTAGAGAGGATCACAGTGCCAAACAAAACCAACCAAACAAACACAATAAACAAGCCTGGAACCTGGCTGAGAGTAGCTGGATTCCAAGCCTAAAGCTGCAGGAAGGAGGTTTAGGAGGTGAGCAGCTTCCAGACCCTGAGCTTCACCCAGTTCACACCACACTTATGAAGAAACAAGAATCCTCCTGGGGACAGAACCACTGGTCTCAAGGACAGTTGATGAAGGGGTGTGTATTAGTTTTCAATGCTGTATAACAAATTGCTGTGAACTTAGTGACTTAGAGTGACACACAGGTATTACTTGGGCTTCCCAGGTGGCTCAGTGGGTAAAGAATCCATCTGCCATGCAGGAGACATGAGTTCAAATCCTGGATTGGGAAGATCCCATGGAGGAGAGCATGGCAACCCACTCCAGTATTCTCAACTGGAGAATCCCATGGACAGAGGAGCCTGACAGGCTATCATCTTTAGGGTTACAAAGAATCAGACAGGACTGAAGTGACTGAGCACACACACACACACACACACACACACACATGTATATTACTCACAGTTTCTGTGATTCATGGGACCAGGTGTGACTTGCTGATCCATGGCTCAGAGTCTCTGAAGGGGAAGCTGGACTGTGTCCTCATATGGAGATTCGACTAGGGGAGAATTTGCTCCTGAGCTCCTTCAGATTGTTGGCAGAATCCATTTTTCTGTGGCTGCAAGACTGATGGTTTCGGTTTATTGCAGAAGCCAGGCTCAGCTGCTAGAGACTGCTCGTGATTCCTTGACATGTGGGCTTCTCTGAGTGGCCATTTATTTCATGACAGCTTGTAGTGGAGGGAGAGAGAAAGGAGAGGACAAGTTGGTTGGCTAGCAAGATGAAGTCTTGCAGAATGTAACGGAACTACAGGAATGACATCCCATCATATTTGCCATATTCTTTTGGTTTGAATCAGGTTGCAGGTCCTACCTACACTCTAGCAGTGAGGACTATACCAGGGTCTGGGCACCCAGAAGCTGGATCATGGGGGTCACTTAAATACTTATTTGCCATAGAGAAACTATGCAGAGAAAGTAACCGGGGCTTCTAGGTGGGGAGTTTATTCCTCCATTAGGGGTTGGAGTCTTTGCTTTCCTGCCTAGCAAGATTTGATAGTTTTATGGATCACAAGCCATTGCACCTACAACCTTACTGAATTTAGAGAGTGTCTTTACTAAGGTCATTTTGTTCTTTCTTCAGTGTTTTGTAAGGATATATTGGAGACAGATATCTTGCATATTAGTTTATATATCATCGAACCACAAGAAGCACTTTATGACTGGAGAGCTCCAGACTGGAGCTGAATGAAATCATGGATAGACTTCAGGGTTGTTTCTTGGGCATGGAGCAAGGGTGTGTTCTATGGATGGGGAAGATATAAGTGTCTGTTTGGGTAGCCAAAGAGGCAGATTTTGTCAAAGAATATTATTTCTATGCTTTCAGATCCATTCTTGTCACACCTTCCTCAAATTTTCAGCTGGGTCCACAGAATTTGTCATGAAGGCAATGAGTAGTCAATCCAAGATATTAATCAGGTTTGCTAGATATCCTACAAACACAGGGCTGTACTGCAAAATGAAAACTTGTCCCATAACACTCATGACTTTCAAATGTCTTCCTCTGTATTTGTGTATATGAAAAACCTGTTTACAACTACCTGAGCCTGATAGCTAGCCCTAGTTAAAAATAATCTTGAATATTTTTGCATGTCTTTCATATATTTTATGTTACCCAAAAATGCAATACCTGTGTAAATTGAGAAAAGACATATTTTGTTTTGTTTAGAACTCTACCAAGAGTAGGTCATCATTTCAGAAAATCACACCACTGACATCAGGGCCCATTTAAGGTTGCCAGCACCACTTCAGTCAGTATTTCTTCCTAATGTGTCTATATTATTCTAAGCAGAGAACTGAGCTGTGGTAAAGAACCCACCTGCCAATGCAGGAGTCATAAGAGACTTGGGTTCAATCTCTGGGTTGGGAAGATCCCCTGGAGGAGGGCATGGGAACTCACTCCAGTATTCTTGCCTTGAGAATCCCATGGACAGAGGAACCTGGTGAGCTATAGCCTCAGGGGTCACAGGGAGTCAGACACTGAAGCAACTTAGCACACATGCACACAAGCAGAGAAACAATATTTGACGATTTCATCATGGTTTCTGGTGGCCCCATAATCACATTGAAATCTATAATATGGATTATTTCTTCTTTGCATTTCAGGTTGCACTGAAATTATTTCTGAAGATATATTATCTAGGAAGATCACTTCAGCATGAAAAGGTATTATAAAGTATTTGTTATAAAAATGGAACATTAGGCCTGACAGAGTTGAACTATCCTGACTGAAGTGCAATGAGAGCCCAAGCGCTTGTGGCATTTATTTCCATGGCCATCTGAAACAAGATCATCTTTTGGAAAAAACAAAGTCAGAATTCCTGTAAAAACAAAAGTAGATACAGAGCATTAGTGCACACTTCGTGTGGGGCACTCTGCTTTACACACGTTTTTCTCAAGTAACCCTTACCCCAACATTGTCAGAAGGTATGTGACACCGAGTTGCTAATCAAAAGACTCCACTGTAAGTTCTAATTCTGTCACCTACTGTCTGTCATTTAGGGAAATCATTTTTTTCCCCTACATCTCAGAGTTTTGGTAATAAAATGGAGGAAAACAATAAATTTATCTCAAATGGAGAAAAAAATGAATTGATGTGAGGATTAAATGAGGTGCCACTTTGAGGATGGCATATCTTGAGGGTTACTTTAGATAAAGATAACTTGAAAGGTAACATATAACATTTCTTTTTTTTAAGTCACTCAGTTGTGTCCAACTCTTTGCAACCCCATGGACTATACAGTCCATGGAATTCTCCAGGCCAGAATACTGGAGTGGGTAAACCTTTCCCTTCTCCAGGGGATCTTCCCAACCCAGAGATCGAACCCAGGTCTCCTGCATTGCAGGCAGATTCTTTACCAGTTGAGCCACCAGGGAAGTCTAAGAATACTAGAGTGGATAGCCTATCCCTTCACCAGTGGATCTTCTCGACCCAGGAATTGAACCAGGGTCTAGATATAATATATCTTCTATTGTCCAACAAATCCTTATTTATTAAAGTACTATTTGAAATCCCTGGACATGAAAATGAATATATAAGCATTTCACAAAGTTTCTGAAAAATTTGACGTGAATAATACATAAGAAAATTAAATATTGAAAAAGATAGTAAATAGCTTACTATTTAGTATTGAGATACTGTTACCAGTAACATACAAATCTGTTGGCTTGTAGCTTTGGGGTATAATGAAATAATATATCCAAATACATTTGGATTAAGCAGTATATTTATGACTAAGTTATGGGGCAAAATGATTACACAATGGAAATACTGAAATAATTTTGAATTGAATGATCATGAAAATACCCCATGTTGAAATTTATAGGAATAGCTAAAGTACAGGCTAGAGGGAAACATAAAGCTTTAGATGCTTCTATTAGAAAAGAGAAAGGTTTAAAAAAATTAATTAAGCTTTCACTTCAAGAAGCTGGAAAAAGGAAATATAAACCAAAGATAGATGTGGATAGATGTAGTTAGATGTAGACAGAAGATAATAGTAAAAGTAAAAGTAGAAATCAATAAAATAGAATACAGATATGCAATAAGAAAATCAACAAGGTCTAGAACTTACTTTTCAAATGTTTATAAGGTTGATAAATCTCAAGCAAAGTTTACTAACAAAATAAGAGACAAAACCATCCAGAATTTATCAAAAATATTAGTGAGATAAAGACATTATTCTAAATCCATAAATACAGATAATATGAGGCTTTTATTATCAACTTAATGCTATTACCTGGTAATTGACATAAAATTGAAAATTTCTTTGATGACTATTTATTAAAACTGACACAAGAATATACATAAAATCTAAGTAGATGTACATGCATTACAGAAATCAAATCCATAGTTAAAAACTTTCCTACAAAAAATCACCTCTAGGCACAAGTAGTTTTACAGGTTAATTCTAATATACATTTACAGAAAAAGTAATTACCTCATCCAAACTTGTTCAAAGAAATAAAAAAGAGAAGGATAATTCTAGTTCATTTCATTAGTCCAATATAAACCCAATAACAAACTCAATAAAAAATATTAAAAAAAGAGAAAAATGTATACTAATATCCCTCATAGACACACACAGAAAAAAATTAAACAAGATATTAATAAATCAGGTCTAGTTACATTAAAGAAGTAGAAGTACATCCTGAAGTGATGAAGTGGGTTTTATCCAGTGGTACATTGGTAAATGGTCTTCCCTGGTAGCTCAGACAGTAAGGAATCTCCCTGCAATGCAGAAGACCTGGGTTCAATTACTGGGTCTGGAAGAAAAACCTGCAGAAGGGAATGGCAACCCACTCCAGTATTCTGGCCTGGAGATTTACAGTTCTTGGGTCGCAGAGAGTTGGACACGACTGAGTACCTAAGCATGAGGGCATGATGCTGGTAAACACTTAACAATTGGCTTTCCAAATAAAAAAAAAGGATTTATAGATATATGGAGATTAATATATATACATACACATACACACACATATATATACACACGGAGGCTTCCTCGGTGGCTCTAGTGGTAAAGAATCTTCCTGCCAATGCAAGTAGATGTAAGATATGCAGGTTTGATCCCTGGGTCAGGAAGATCCCCCTGGAGGAGGGCATGGCAACCCACTCCAGTATTCTTGCATGGAGAATCTCATGGACAGTGGAGCCTGGTGGGATATAGTCCATGGGATCACAGAGTCAGACATGACTGAACCAAGTAACACTTTCAGGCATATATACACACACACAAGTTGATTACAAATTTACTGAGATAAAAGTGGCTCAGATGGTAAAGCGCCTGCCTATAATGCAGGAGGCCTGGGTTCAATCCCTGGGTTGGGAAGATCTCCTGGAGAAGGAAAATGACAACCCACTCTAGTATTCTTGCCTGGAAAATCCCATGATGGAGGATCCTGATAGACTACAGTCCATGGGGTCGCAAAGAGTCGGACACGACTGAGCGACTTCACTTTCTCTATATGATCTACAAATTATATTAAAATATAAATTATTTTTTATTGTAATGGCTCACTGATTTTATTGACTTCAGTTGAATCATATTTGTATACAACTGATGGTCACAACTAATGAATAAGTGCAGTTTCAATATACGTTGGTTGATATTTTGGTTTAGGTTGATAAGTAAAACAAAAGTTAAACAACAAAGAAATGTAGTAGGACTTCACTAATTTATCAATAATATGTTCAAATTTTTTGCTGAATTGGTTAATGGTTTTCAAATAATGGAATTTAATCAATTTTTCCTGGAAGTTAATCAATTTTCCTATTTTCAAATACTAGAAGTTATACAATATAACGGCTACAAACAAACTTGTTGTTGTAAGTATAGACAAGCAATAAAACAATAAGTCAAGCTTTGATTTGTAGCTTTTGCTTATTTTCATGGTATAAATTCTAGTATGGGAATTTAAGCTTGCAATATGACTTCACTGACTCCAAACAGAGAGACAGACTATTACATAGTATTTCCATCATATAGATGAAAAAGATTATAAGTAGTTTCAAGAGCATAAGTTAATAGTAGAATGCAATAAAGTAATTAAGAAGTGATGAATTTTGAGTACAAAGTTCATTTGCTTTTAATATAGTCTTTAAAAGTTTATATAATTTGATACTTGGATGTCTGTATTTAAAAACTGGCTAGCAGAATTTCAGAAAATTGAACAATCAGGTCTTACAGGTTGGTATACACTGACTCTAGCACAACAGTGGTTTTATCCTAGGAATGCAAGACTGATAAAACATTGAAAAACTATCACTGTAATATACAGCATTAATAGAAAAAAAAAGAAAGTTATATAGTCTTCAATAAATTAGGAAAGATGTTTGATACAATTCAATACTCATTGATAACAAAACCTCTGAGTGAAGAGGAACTAAAGAGCCTCTTGATGGAGGTGAAAGAGAAGAGTGAAAAAAGCTGGCTTAAAAATCAACATTCAAAAAGCTAAGATCATGGCATCCAGTCCTATCACTTCATTGCAAATAGACAGGGAAAAAATGGAAACAGTAACAGACTTTATTTCCCTGGGCTCCAAAATCACTGCAGATGGTGAATGCAACCATGAAATTAAGACACTTGCTCCTTGGAGGAAAAGCTATGACAAACCTACACAACATATTAAAAAGCAGAAACATTATTTTGCCAATAAAGGTCCATATAGTTCAAGCTATGGTTTTTCCATTAGTCATGTACAGATGTGGGACCTGAACTATAAAGAAGGTTGAGCACTGAAGAACTGATGCATTCTAACTGTGGTGCTGGTGAAGACTCTTGAAAGTCCCTAGGACAGCAAGGAGATCAAACCAGTCAGTCCTAAAGGAAATCAACCCTGAATATTCTTTGGAAGGACTGATGCTGAAGATGAAGCTCCAATATTTTGGCCACTTGATGTGAAGAGCTGATTCATTGGAGAAGATCCTAATGCTGGGAAAGATTGAAGGCAAGAGGAGAAGGGGACGACAAGAGGATGAGATGGTTGGATGCTATCACCACCTCAACGGACATGCATTTGAGCAAACTTGGAAGATAGTGAAGGACAGGAAAGCCTGGTGTGCTGTAGTCCATGGGGTTGCAAAGAATTGTACACGACTAAGCAGCTGAATAGCAAGAACGACATCTACAACACCCCTACACCCTCGCATCATAGTCAATGATGAGATAGAGATAAAACATGGTTCTTGTGCATGCTTAGTCATGTCCAATTCTTTGTGACCCCATGGGGTGTAGCCTACCAGGCTCGTCTGTGCACAGAATTTTCCAGGCAAGAATACTGTGATGTGTTGCCATTTCCTATTCCAAAGCATTTTCCTGAACCAGGCATTGAACTTGTATCTCCTGCATTGGCAGGCAGATTTTTTTACCACTGCCCAACCTGGGAAGCCCAAAGATATGGGTAAGTTTGCAATAACCTAACTGATCAGGCCAATATGGCACAGTGAAAGTGAAAGTTGCTCAGTCGTATCCGATTCTGTGATCTCATCATGGACTTTACAGTCTGTGGAATTGTCCAGACCAGAATACTGGAGTGGGTAGCCTTTTCCTTCTCCCGGGGATCTCCGGCAGATTCTTTACCAGCTGAGCCACAAGGGAAGCCCAAGAATTGAACCAGGGTCTCCTGCATTGCAGGCAGATTCTTTACCAACTGAGCTCTCAGGGAAGCCCCAATATAGCATAAGGGCAGAACAATGAGTTAGTTGATGACAGTCATAAAAAAATCAAAAGTTACAACAACACTTAGGAAGACTCAAGCTTCATAAAATTAAAATTTATGTGAAAGGCATGGACTTGGAAGTCCTATGAGGTAGTACTAGAGACTTCCTTATAAAACAAGATGCTACTTAACAGCTAAGAAGCTTAGATGTGAATTACCTCAGACTGTAGTCAACTTTCTGTCCCAACCAAGAATCAACAAGTTGGCATTTCAGATTCTACTACCTCAGCTAATCTGAGATGATATTCCTCTTCTTTTGAATCTGGTAGAATTACTGCATTGTTAGGAAGGCAACTCCAGGAAATTGTAAAAGCAAATGTTAGCAAGAAGAATTAAAATGATGCAAAAGAAAATTAAATCCATAACATTAATAAGTTTGTAACTTCTATGTAATAAAACTTTTTTCTTTTAATTATGGTGTTTAAAGGCTTTAAGAGAAAAGGGATATGCTGGATTTGAAGGTTTAATTAGATATTTTGAAGAACTTTATTAAGTAGTTCTGCAGACAATGGGGAAATTTAATTTGTTAAATCCATGAATCTTTATTTGTTAATTGTATAAATATTGTGGCTATTTAGAGGAATGTTACTAATTAATGTTAAACAAATGCTCATATTTAAGTAATAAGATAAATATATATATTATGCATTATATAAGAATCAGAGTGGCAAATGTCTATATTAATACAAAGGAATTCATTCAGACATTAATTCCGTTGAGAATATGGACAAACATTTAAATTCAAGAATGCTCATCCAAAATTATTGATAATGGTAAGTATTATCTAAAGATCTAATTTAGGACTCTGGTTGAGCAGATTATCACATAGTCATTGGGTATGAATAAAATAATTTGTAGAAATGATATATAAAATATTAAGCATAAAGAACTATGTGAAAAGAACAGAGGAGAAATAGTGTATAATTTTTTTCATATATAGATGTTCAGGTGAATTTTTATTTCTCAAAGACCAGCGTCCTTTGTAAGAATCTGTCAATTCAGAGAATAGACTATAAAGAGCTAATGACAAAGTTTTATATATAGAACTTTTAAAAGCCTGTGCTCATGACAGTAGTCTGGAAATAAGTGAGAAATGCAAAATTCATTTACTAGGAATTTTTTACCTTGAAAATATTTGTTTATGGTGCAAACTCCTCCAAACTAAAATTTCTTATAATTTTATGTGTATGTGCATAAACCTATATATATATACAAAATATGTTTATAGTACATATGCATATGTATGCAAGCAAATGAATAATGAAAAGTCATTTGAAAAATATTAATATAAATGACTTTGAATTTGGGGAATAAGTATGATTTAAATGGGCTTCCCTGGTGGTTCAGATAGTAATGATTCTGCCTGCAATCAACCCGGGGGACCTGGGTTGGATTCCTGAGTTAGGAACATCCCCTGGAGGAGGGCAAGGCAACCCACTCCAGTGTTCTTCTCTGGATAATCCTCATGGACAGAAGAGCCTGGTGGATCCCAGTCCTTGGGTTCGCAAAGAGTCAGACAAGATGGAGCAACTAAGCACAGCACATGATTTAAATATTTTTGTTTAAGCTTTTCATTTTTCTTCAATGTGAGCTATTCTTTTGTAATTTGAAAAGAAAAATGTGGTTTATTAAAATCAATCAAATCAAAAAAGTTATATATTTTTGCAATTTTATTTTAGTATACCATCTATTTACTGAAGCATAGGAAAACACTGGAAAAGAATCTTAAAAATCCAATAATAGAGAAAGGATTTAATAAATTTGACAAAACTTTGTTAAAATTTGTGCCATCACTAAAATGTTAGGAATTAAAATGCTAATGATATATTTTAAATAAAAATGACAAATTCACCATCATAAATATTTCATGATTTTAATAATATAAAAGTTATTTTGCATTACCTTCAACTGTGTGCATTACCCAGAATGTCCATGAAGATAATACTCACAATGACTCTTAGTGTTTTTGATGATATATTTTAGAAATATGACTTTGTATTAACCTCAAGTATTTTTCTTATTTTCTAGGAGAGCCATCTTCCTACTTACTTCAGATTCTCCAGCAGCTGATCGAAATTTACTTGAGCTTTTCACATATGCACAATTCTATGAACATAATGTTTGTTTGCATTGCTAGGCAATGAAACAAAAAATAAGACAGAATAGTCTAGATATTATGAAAGTACCAATACTCAATTATATATTATTTGACTGTCAGGTCTGTTAGGCAAAATGAGGATTTTCATTGAGGATTATCATGGTACATGCCTAACACTTGGATAGGAACTCTGGGGACTTTAGAACTGAGGGAAGGACAAAGTTACTTTAGGGTATGAATGTTTAAACTCTGAAGCATGTAAGTCACCTACATCTTTAGGTTCAGTCTATCCCCTCAAACTCTCCAAGATTTTACTACAAGTCAGTTCAGTCGCTCAGTCGTGTCCAACTCTTTGTGACCCCATGAACCGCACAATTCCAGGCCTCCTTGTCCATCACCAACTCCCAGAGTCCACCCAAACCCATGTCCATTGAGTCAGTAATGCCATCCAGCCAACTCATCCTCTGTCATCCCCTTCTCCTCCTGCCCCCAATCCTTCCCAGAATTAGGGTCTTTTCCAATGAGTCAACTCTTCTCATGAGGTAGCCAAAGTATTGGAGTTTCAGCGTCAATATCAGTCCTTCCAATGAACACCCAGGACTGATCTCCTTAAGGATGGAGTGGTTGGATCTCCTTGCAGTCCAAGGGACTCTCAAGAGTCTTCTCCAACACCACAGTTCAAAGACATCAATTCTTAGGTGCTCAGCTTTCTTCACAGTCCAACTCTCACATCCATACACGATCACTGGAAAAATCATAGCCTTGATGATATGGGTCTTTGTTGGCAAAGTAATGTCTCTGCTTTTTAATATGCAATCTAGGTTGGTCATAACTTTCCTTCCAAGGAGTAAGCGTTTTTTAACTTCACAGCTGCAGTCACTATCTGCACTGATGGAGCCGAGCAATATAAAGTCAGCCACTGTTTCGACTGTTTCCCCATCTATTTGCCATAAGTGATGGGACTGGATGCCATGATCTTAGTTTTCTGAATGTTGAGCTTTAAGCCAAGTTTTTCACTCTCCTCTTTCACTTTCATCAAGAGGCTCTTTGAACCTTATATCTAAGGTTATTGATATTTCTCCTGGAAAACTTGATTCTAGCTTGTACTTCTTCCAGCCCAGTGTTTCTCATGATGTACTCTGCATATAAGTTAAATAAGCAGAGTGACAATATACAGCCTTGACATACTCCTTTTCCTATTTGGAACCAGTTTGTTGTTCCATGTCCAGTTCTAACTATTGCTTCCTGACCTGCATATAGGTTTCTTAAGAGACAGGACAGATGGTCTGGTACTCTCATCTTTATAAGAATTTTCCACAGTTTATAGTGAGCCACACAGTCAAAGACTTTGGCATAGTCAATAAAGCAGAAATAGACGTTTTTCTGGAATTCTCTTGCTTTTTTGATGATCCAACAGATGTTGGCAATTTGGTCTCTGGTTCCCCTGCCTTTTCTAAAACCAGGTTGAATATCTGGAAGTTCATGGTTCATGTATTGCTGAAGCCTGGCTTGGAGAATTTTGAGCAATACTTTACTAGCATGTGAGATGAGTGCAATTGTGCAGTAGTTTGAGCATTCTCTGGCATTGTCTTTCTTTGGAATTGGAATGAAAACTGACCTTTTCCAGTCCTGTGGCCATTGCTGAGTTTTCCAAATTTGCTGGCATATTGAGTGCAGCAGTTTCACAGCATCATCTTTTAGGATTTGAAATAGCTCAACTGGAATTCCATCATCTCCACTAGCTTTGTTTGTAGTGATGCTTTCTAAGGCTCACTTGACTTCATATTCCAGGATGTCTGGCTCTAGGTGAGTGATCACACCATCATGATTATCTGGGTTGTGAAGATCTTTTTTGTACAGTTCTTCTGTGTATTCTTGCCACCGCTTCTTAACATCTTCTGCTTCTGTTAGGTCCATACCGTTTCTCTCCTTTATCAAGCCCATCTTTGCATGAAATGTTGCCTTGGTATCTCTAATTTTCTTGAAGAGATCTCTAGTCTTTCCCAGTCTGTTGTTTTCCTCTATTTCATTGCATTGATTTCTGAAGAAGGCCTTCTTATCTCTCCTTGCTATTCTTTGGAATTCTGCATTCAAATGGGTATATCTTTCCTTTTCTTCTTTGCTTTTCACTTCTCTTCTTTTCACAGCTAATTGTAAGGCCTCCTTAGACAGCTGTTTTGCTTTTTTGCATTTCTTTTTCTTGGGGATGGTCTTGATCTGTGTCTCCTGTACAATGTCACGAACCTCCGTCCATAGTTCTTAAGGCAGTCTATCTATGAGATCTAGTTCCTTCAATCTATTTCTCACTTCCACTCTATAGCCATAAGGGATTTGATTTTAGGTCATACTTGAATGGTCTAGTAGTTTTCCCTATTTTTTTCAAGTTAAGTCTGAATTTGGCTATAAGGAGTTCATGATCTGAGCCACAGTAGCTCCCGGTCTTGTTTTTGCTGACTATATAGAGCTTCTCCATCTTTGGCTCAAAGAATATAATCAGTCTGACTTTGGTGTTGACCATCTGGTGATGTCCATGTGTAGAGTCGTCTCTTGTGTTGTTGGAATAGGATGTTTGCTATGACCAGTGTGTTCTCTTCACAAAACTCTATTAGCCTTTGCCCTGCTTCATTCTGTCCTCCAAGGCCAATTTTTCCTGTTATTCCACGTGTTTCCTGACTTCCTACTTTTGCATTTACTACAAGACTGAGAGCTAAATGAACAAAAATATAGGAATACATCATTTGTACAGTAATTATTTATTTATATTATTAGCTTTGTCTTCATCAATAAGTGTGGTATAAATATGACCAAGAAGTTGAAAATAGCTTTATAATATTGAATCCCCCATATCAATTACCTTTTTAACATGCTTTTTTTCTTTTCCTTCTTCTTTCCCTCTCTTCCACTTTCCATCCCTCCCTCCCTTCCTTCCTTTTTTTCATTTCTCCCATCTTACCACCTTTACTTTGGACTGCCTATTGGTTAGATCATCCATTAGTTCAAAATACATATTGGTTCAATTATCCATTAGTTAGGCAGTCCATAACAAGATGCCAGGTTTTCTGCACAAAGAATATTTGTATAGACTTTAGAAAATATTCTTAATAATATGTGTTGCACATAGTTGTTTCCTGAGTGACACTTCTAGAAATACAGAATTTTATGATAGAAAATTATGTATGTGTGATTTGAATATTTGTACACTTGTTCCTTGTATTATTGTACTGGTGGATCATCATAACCATTTGTCTGACACAACTAGACTCTTTCAATAGGTTTGAACTTATTTTAGTGTGTTTTGACTTAAACCATTGATTTTCTCTTTGAAAATCTAGTCTGTCTTGAGGGAATCATTCACTGGCCAACAAAGGCTCCACTGCTTTAGTACTATTTATATGTTAGGAGATCTTGAGACTTTTCATTTTATTTATTTAAGCTCATCTGAAGCATTTAAGCCTTAGGAATTTATTTTATACTCTAAAAACTAGTTGAATTGTAAAGAATATAAGACAGTCTAGGAGAGAAAATGAGGATCATTAAAAGTGATGCTTTCCTGCCCTCTGCCCTCCATAATTATGCCCTTCCATCCATAATAAACTAACATTTTCTAAAATTGCTCCAAACAGCTGACATGTAATGGCTTATTATATTGTCTTTGCACTGGCTCAATGTCAATTTCTCCATCTAAACTGTAAGTTTCAGGAGAGCAGAGACTGTTTCAGCAGCAGTGTGTATAGACTGTATCTAGCACAGTTCTTATCACACAAGAGAAAATCAAGTAATATTAGTTAAATCAGTGAAAGAAAACATGAAAATATTAGACAAGATTCTGTTTTGAAGAAATGGGAAAGGGTGTTGGTTACAACAATTGGAAAAGAAAAGACAAAGAAGTCATTATAATAACTTAAAATTAAGTGAATGGTAAACGTTACTATATACTTTTGGCTAACTTTTGGGATGTTATGATTTGTTTTATTTAGTTCTCAGAAAGGCTTTCCAATGTTCACTTTTATTGGTTCTACCCTAAAGTACAAGACCTAAAGCTAAAAGTATTGGACTGCTTGCTTGAAGTTACAGAGCCAGCAGGAATTTGGATATTTGATTACAGAAGTGTTAAGGACCATGTTGTATCTCCTAAAACACATAGGGTGAAGCCTAATCCCCAGTGTGACTGTGTCTGGAGACACAGCCTTAAGGGGGCCATTTAAGTTGAATAAGATCATAAAGGTGAGACCCTGATCCAATTAGACTGTTGTTCTTATAAGAAAAGGAAGAGATACCAGAGCGCCCTCTCTGGCTCTGTCTCTCTTTCTCACACACACACACACACACACACACACACGCACAAACACACACACACACACACACACACACACACACACTCAGGCACAAGCAGGAGAGGCCATGTGAGGACACACCAAGTAGGAGTCATCTACAAGCTAGGAACAGAGGTTTCACCAGAAACCAACACTGACAGCACCTTGATCTTGGACTTCTAGCCTCCAGGGCTTTGAGAAAATAAATTTTTGTTGTGTAAGCCACCAGTCTGTGGTATTTTGCTATGGCAGCCTGAGCAGGTTAATACAAGTGGAGAGAGAGGAGAGACAGAGCCAGGGGTGGGGTGGGGAAAAAGAAGGAAGCAAGAAAGAGAGAAAGAGAAAGAAGAGTAGAATTTGAGCTAAAGGCAAGAAATAAGTTCTTTAGATGAATTTGGAGACAGAAAATTGTGGAATCCCTTCGTTTGGACAATTTAAGAATAGAGTAGGCTATTATTTATCTTGTATGGTTTAGATTTTCTTCTTCTTGGAGACAGTGGCATGAATTAGATCATCCATTAAGATAAATGCTGGTCTATGTTTCCAGAGACTCAACAACAAAAAAATTTAAATGGTACTAATGAGAATCAGACTTCAATCTTGGAGGAAGGACACTCTTTTTCTTCTTTTCTTTCTCCCATTTTTGGTCCCCCATCCTTTCTGTCCCTCACCTTTCTGAAACCCTATTTTGGTGATGAACTTTGGCACAGCAAAGCTAGAAACAAGGCTTGCTGAATAAAAAATAGATATATTTCATGAGAATAAAAAAGGTTTGTAATGAGGAAGAAGAGAACTAAGATATTTCAAATGTGAGCAGTGTGAAAAGAAATAATAATGAATGAACTCTCCAGTCCTTGGACTTTGAAGGATTATTCTGAGTTCCCAGATAGTAACTGCAAAGCACTGTCCTAGAGGGAACCCACTTTCTTTGCAGCCCCCAAAACTTTCAGGAATATGTGGACACTGGAGCTTTATAACAGGTAAATATTATCTTAGTTGAGGAATGGAGGTATTTAGACGATTAAGATTCTTCTAGCTTGATTTGGGTATTTTTGTTACAAAACAGAAAACTATCTTAAGCATAGGAGGGAAAATGGTTTCGGCAATGACAGTGAACTGGGCTCCCTGGCCATAGGCAGAAAGGCTGCATCTTAACAAAGCCATATGTATCTTGTAATTGTCTTTCAGGTTTTACCTAGATTAACTTAGACCAAAGTTTATCTGATGCTTTAAGTTCCCTACAAAGGCTGCATAAAGTAGCATAATTATTCATTCACTACTTTTTGTATTTTTGTGTTCATTTAACAAATATACTTTTGTATACTTACTGTACCTACTATGCATTAGACATGTACTGGGCAGTGGGAATACAGTGATCAATTAACAAGAAGATAGAATCTCTGCCATCACGCAGCTTCCCTTCTTGTAGGGAAAAGAGAAAAAATAAGCACAGCCAAGTCTAAATAATTTCAGATTAGAAAGAAGCTGGGAAGAAGTAAAGGGGTTACTAACTACATAGAAGATAATGCCAAGAACTGTCTTTGGTTAGATGGGATAGAGTTCTGATAAAACATCTTAGAAAAGCCAAATACTTCAACATTCTAACATCTTTCTAGCAACTCTAGACACCAGACTTGGTGGACCCACTGTATAAATAATAGCTAAATATAAGTAGTCATTTAACTACATCATCGCCACATTCTTTCAGATAACAGCTGGAAATTTTTGCCTTGCAGATCATGCATCTTGGCCATTTGATCTGCAGTAATTTTTGCTCATCTGGGAAAAGGTGCTTGATAAACTTTTGCTAGATATGTAGAGCTTGTTACCAAAGTACCCTAAGGATTGCCATTATCTTCCATGTTTCAGATCTCCACTTCATTCCATCACATATTAGCCCAGCTATTTTCATATTTTAGGGTCTTCCATTAGCAGTAGCAGAATTCAATGACCATTTTCAATATTAGATCACTGTATTTGTTAGGGTAACAAAAAAAGCAAATCTCAGTGACTTAACAAAGTTTCATGTCTCACTTAAGTGATCTCCAATTCAAGCCTTTAGTCAGTATCCTTCAAGTAATTACTATGACATCTGTCTCCTTCCTTCTGGTGATGTCATTGGTTTAATTATGTGGCCCCAAAGGTTCCCAAAGAAGGGTAAGAAAGAACACGAGTGGAGTTTTATGACCAAGACAGAAAAAGATGTACATTATTTCTGTTCATGTCCCATTGGCCAGAACTGTCAGACAGCTCTGATATACCTGGAAAGGAGGCTCAGAGATAACCTTCTCATGTTTCCTGGAGGAGAAATGGAATCAGTGCATGCTTAGCTTCTACTACAGTTCCTCCTCCAGGTCATCAGATAACCATTTTACTTTCCCTGCCACATGATTGTGGAAGTCAGTTTAGTCCAAAATCTGATAGGGAAGTCCAGTAGACTGGAGACTCAGGGAGGAGTTCAAGTCTGCTGGCAGAATTCCTTTCTGCCTAGGGGAGATCAACTTTTGTGCTATTAAGGCCCTCAACTGCTTGGATGAAGTTGATCCATATTATAAAGGTAATCTACTTCCTTCCAAATTCATGGATTTAAATGCTAATCTCATTTAAAAAACACCTTCACAGAAATATTTAGAAAAGTTTTTGATCAAATACTCTGGTACTGTCACTTAGTCAAGTTGACACATGAAATGAAGTATCACTTTCCTGGTAGCTCAGTTGGTGAAGAACTCACCTGCAATGTAGGAGATCTTGGTTCAATTCTTGGGTCGGGAAAATCCACTGGAGAAGGGATAGGTTACCCCCTCCAGTATTCTTGGACTTCCCTGGTGGCTCAGATGGTAAAGAATCTGCCTGCAATGCAGGAAAGTTGGGTTTGATCTCTGGGTTGGGAAAATCCCTGGAGAAGGGGATGGCAACCCACTCCAGTATCCTTGCCTGGAGAATTCCATGGATAGAGGAACCTGGTGGGCTATAGTTCATGGGGTCGCAGAGTCAGACATGACTGAGTGACTAAGCACACATAATAAGCCACTCTATCATTGGGTTGAAAGATGGTACCTTTCAATGAAGTCACCTAGAAATTAAAAGACAATCTATTCAGCTCATCCCTTTGCCTTTTTGCCCTTAAGCCTCTTCCTTTCAACTTAGGACAGCTACTGCTGCTTATCTGGAAACAAAACAGGAGAGGAGAGCATACCCTTAATCTCACGTTTTCCTTGTTGTTCAGTTGCTCAGTCATGTTCAACTCTTTGTGACCTCTGGACTGCAGCATGCTAGGCCTTCCTGTCCTTCACTATCTCCCAGAGTTTTCTCAAACTCATGTCCATTGAGTTGATGATTCCATCCAACCATCTCATTCTCCATTGCCCCCTTCTCTTCCTGCCCTCAGTCTTTTCCAGCATGAGGGTCTGGTTTCAATTTACAATTCATTTGTGAAGACCTTTGTTGTTTTGTTTTTTACTGGACCACTGTTGCTTATAGCCTCCATAAAATCCCCATCCATCCCTTTGAGTTTGGAAGCAGCTAGTTTTTCCAAATCTGCAGTGTCCCAAGCCCTTTACCCTAAGATAATCATTTCCAAACTAGACAATTCTTTTCTAAACTCATCTTTTTCCTGTAATAACTTATTAAACACAGCCAATAATAATCAAAACACACTAATATGGTATTTCCCAGGCTTTTCCCCAGAGCTTTTCACTCAGCAGGCACATGGACTGCCTCTCAAGTTATTGCACGAGACAGCTTATCCAAATATTTTGCCACTGTACAGCACAGATTGTCAACTGTTAAGCCTCTCACATTAGCTTCTCTGCTTGTTCCACCTGTGTGTTAAGTCAATGCCCTGGAATTTAAGGTTTGTAACATCACCACTCCACCTTAGGTATCAGTTTGGGGGATAGTTGTGATAGAATAACTGTGCTCCAATAACAAACAAATCCTCCAGTCTGGTAGCTTAATACAAGGAAGGTTTACTGCTTGCTCATGTCACAGTTTGAAGTGGCTCAGGAAGTTCTTTTTGGCGGCTTTTCTCTAAGCAGTGACTCCAGGCTTCCTCTATCTTGAAGAAGAATAGAGGATGTTGCCATCCTAAACATACAGCTTTCAAGGTTGCCACAGGGTGGGAAGACAGTGCAACAGGGAGAGACAGAGAGGAAGAGAGAAAGAGAGAGGTAGAGGGAGGGGTAGGAGAGAGACTTAATAGAATTTTCTCTAATTTTAAGTCTCTTCTGAAGCTTTACTTTAAACTGAAGGTGTGTGCTAAGTGCCCACTAAAAGAAAATTATGGACACATCCCTACCAGACCAGTAACGGGGCAGTCTGGTCACTGGGCTATCCAGCTTCATCATGCACTTTCAGTCTGAATGATAGACACTTCGAGATCCTTGAGAAGATGACATTAGGAGATTCATGGGAAGGGCACAGTGTGATGGGGTGCACACGCTTTCCATTGTATCCTTCAAGCCAAGGAGAGGTCATGGCAGGAGAATTCCTTGGAAGGATCTGGGGAGACTGGCATTTTACTTCCTGTCTGCCTCCTTGCTGAGCTGCAAATATGTGTGGGCTTGCTGGGGAATAGGACTTTGGAGTAGCTGGCTTCTTATGGGACATGGAGGCAGATGTAGACCTCTGCCTGGAAATGTCGCAGGTGGCACTGGACAGAGTGAGGAGAGATGGGGGCTGTGGGATCGTCCTGCAGGTTTGTACTCTAGCAGATTTGTGTGCTCAGTTCCTCAACTGTGTGTGACTCTTTGTGACCCTATAGACCGTAGCCTGCCAGGCTGCTCTGTCCATGGGATTTTCCAGGCAAGAATATTGGAGTGGGTTGCCATTTCCTCATCCAGGAGATCTTCCTGACATAGGGATCTAACCCATGTCTCCTGTGTCTCCTGCATTGGCAGGCTGATTCTTTACCACTGAGCCACCTGGGAAGCCCCAGTCTATCAGGCTTAAGATACATGAAGTGCCCTGGGACTACATGGAGGATGAAATACATGGCTCATTTTGAAAAGGGACAGCTGCCAAAGGAGTTGGGGAAAGGCATTGAACTGAGGGCCCCACTAGAAGGGAACACGAAGAAGAATCCACCAAAATATCCAATGAATGAGAGAGAGCCAATGGCTAGTAGCCTGGCATAGCAAAGGGCATCAGAGAGTCAGAGGCTCTATAGACTCCATTGGCCAAATAAAGGACATTGTCCCCTTAACCGCTCATCCTTCCTTCTCCTCGGCTTCCAGAAGATCCAGAAGTGGCCCAGTGGGGTCGGAGGTCACGGAGCAGGTGCTGAGAATAGCACATGTGCCACCCTGCTCATGCCAACAGCAGCCGCATGGATTACTGCTCAGGCTGCAGCGGGGAGTGGGGAGTTAATCACTCCTCACATGTTTTGATTTACATCAGGCAAGAGTACTTGATATATAAAAATGAGGTTCTACCAATATGTGAGACTGACTGGAAAAGCTATGGGGTTTTCTTGACATGATGTCCAGGAGTGGTAAAAGAAGATCCAGGCAAGCATATTTGAAGGCAGAAGTGTGAAAAAAACAAACTCACCTGTGACCACTTAGTAGACACCAGTCAATAAAATGATTGCATTTTCAGTTTTCTTATATTATTGTGAAATAAAGATATACCTGACATTTAAATCAACACAAAGTGTGAAGGGAACTGAATCTTCTGTAAATGTCCCTTCATAAAATTATTCAAAAAAATTTTTTGGAAACAAACTAAAGGAAAACAAATCTTTTACACCGTAGAAAGTAAAATTTTCATGAATGTGGTTTCACTGTTATCTTAATTATATCAATGATTGCAAAGATAGTGAGGAATTTTTCAAACAGCAGACGCTTCACCCAAATGTCTCTTTTACATACAGCGATAGGTATTTTTAGGAGGCAAATCCATTCTTTCAGGCTGGTAGATCTCCCTTTAAAACACTTTCATAAAGCCCCTAATGTGGTCTGAAACAGATGAGAACTCAAAGCTGAGCATTTCTCAGCAAGCTTCAGAGACATCACCTTAGAACTCCTCATCATCAACATAGTTTTGGAAGTCTTGGCCACAGCAATCAGAGCAGATAAAGAAATAAAAGGGATCCAGATTGGAAAAGAAGTAAAACTCACTGTTTGCAGATGACATGATCCTCTACATAGAAAACCCAAAAGACTCTACCAGAAAATTACTAGAACTAATCAGTGAATATAGTAAAGTTTCAGGATACAAAATCAACACACAGAAATCCCTGGCATTCCTATACACTAACAATGAGAAAACAGAAAGAGAAATTAAGGAATCAATTCCATTCACCATCAAAACAAAAAGAGTAAAATACTTAGGAGTATTTCTACCTAAAGAAACAAAAGACTTATATATAGAAAACTATAAAACACTGATGAAAGAAATCAAAGAGGACACAAATAGATGGAGAAATATACTGTGTTCTTGGATTGGAAGAATCAATATAGTGAAAATGAGTATACTACCCAGAGCAATCTATAGATTCAATGCAATTCCTATCAAGCTACCAGAGGTCTTTTTCAGAGAATTAGAACAAATAATTTCACAATTTGTATGGAAATACAAAAAACCTCGTATAGCCAAAGCAATCTTGAGAAAGAAGAATGGAACTGGAGGAATCAACCTACCTGACTTTAGGCTGTACTACAAAGCCACAGTCATCAAGACAGTATGGTACTGGCACAAAGACAGAAATATAGATCAATGGAACAAAATAGAAAGCCCAGAGATAAATCCACGCATCTATGGACACCTTATCTTTGACAAAGGAGGCAAGAATATACAATGGAGAAAAGAGAATCTCTTTAACAAGTGGTGCTGGGAAAACTGGACAGCCACTTGTAAGAGAATGAAACTAGAACACTTTCTAACACCATACACAAAGATAAACTCAAAATGGATCAAAGATCTAAGCATAAGACCAGAAACTATAAAACTCCTAGAGGATAACATTGGCAAAACACTCTCCGACATAAACCAAAGCAGGATCCTCTATGACCCACCTCCCAGAATATCAGAAATAAAAGCACGAATAAACAAATGGGACCTAATTAAAATTAAAAGCTTCTGCACAACAAAGGAAACTATAAGCAAGGTGAAAAGACAGCCTTCAGAATGGGAGAAACTAATAGCCAATGAAGCAACGGACAAACAATTAATCTCAAAAATATACAAGCAACTCCTGCAGCTCCATTCTAGAAAAATAAACGACCCAATCAAAAAGTGGGCCAAAGAACTTAACAGACATTTCTCCAAAGAAGACATAAAAATGGCTAACAAACACATGAAAAGATGCTCAACATCACTCATTATCAGAGAAATGCAAATCAAAACCACAATGAGGTACCACTTTACACCAGTCAGAATGGCTGCCATCCAAAAGTCTACAAGCAATAAATGCTGGAGAGGATGTGGAGAAAAGGGAACCCTCTTACACTGTTGGTGGGAATGCAAGCTAGTACAGCCACTATGGAGAACAGTGTGGAGATTCCTTAAAAAACTGCAAATAGACCTGCCATATGACCCAGCAATCCCACTGCTGGGCATACACACCGAGGAAACCAGAATTGAAAGAGACACATGTACCCCTATGTTTATCGCCGTATTGTTTACACAATAGCCAGGACATGGAAGCAACCTAGATGCCCATCAACTGACGAATGGATAAGAAAGCTGTGGTACATATACACAATGGAATATTACTCAGCATTAAAAAAAATTCATTTGAATCAGTTCTACTCAGGTGGACGGAATTGGAGCCTATTATCCAGAGTGAAGTAAGCCAGAAGGAAAAACAAAAATACAGTATACTAACGCATATATATAGAATTTAGAAAGATGGTAACGAGAACCCTGCATGCAAGACCCCTGCATGCGAGACAGCAAAAGAAACGCAGATGTATAGAACAGTCTCGTGGACTCTGTGGAAGAGGGCAAGGGTGGGATGATGTGGGAGAATGGCATTGAAACATGTTAATTATCATATGTGAAATCAATCGCCAGCCCAGGGTTGATGCTCGGGGCTGGTGCACCAAGATGTCCCAGGGGGAGGGAATCGGGAGGGAGGAGGGAGGGGGCTTCTGGAGGGGGAACATATGTATACCCATGGCAGATTCATGTCAATGTATGGCAAAACCAATACAATAAAGTAAAGAAAATTAAAAAAAGAAAAAAAAA
>ML663008.1:1292026-1513269 GCA_007570785.1 Antilocapra americana
CCACTATGGAAAACAGTGTGGAGATTCCTTAAAAAACTGCAAATAGACCTGCCATATGACCCAGCAATCCCACTGCTGGGCATACACACCGAGGAAACCAGAATTGAAAGAGACACATGTACCCCTATGTTTATCGCCGTATTGTTTACACAATAGCCAGGACATGGAAGCAACCTAGATGCCCATCAACTGACGAATGGATAAGAAAGCTGTGGTACATATACACAATGGAATATTACTCAGCATTAAAAAAAATTCATTTGAATCAGTTCTACTCAGGTGGACGGAATTGGAGCCTATTATCCAGAGTGAAGTAAGCCAGAAGGAAAAACAAAAATACAGTATACTAACGCATATATATAGAATTTAAAAAGATGGTAACGAGAACCCTGCATGCAAGACCCCTGCATGCGAGACAGCAAAAGAAACGCAGATGTATAGAACAGTCTCGTGGACTCTGTGGAAGAGGGCAAGGGTGGGATGATGTGGGAGAATGGCATTGAAACATGTTAATTATCATATGTGAAATCAATCGCCAGCCCAGGGTTGATGCTCGGGGCTGGTGCACCAAGATGTCCCAGGGGGAGGGAATCGGGAGGGAGGAGGGAGGGGGCTTCTGGAGGGGGAACATATGTATACCCATGGCAGATTCATGTCAATGTATGGCAAAACCAATACAATAAAGTAAAGAAAATTAAAAAAAGAAAAAAAAACTCCTCATCAGAAATACCCTTGACATAATGTCTGTTAGTCGGCTGCATCCTCTCAAAATCAAACTGGGATGCTTATTGGAATTATGTTAATTTGTAGGCTAATTTGAGCAGAAGCGGCCCCTTTATGACATAGGTTTTCTGACTTAGGAGCATAATATATGCTTCCATTTAATCTGAAAATTCAAGCCAACACAGTTAAAGAAATGACTCTAATGTTGCACCCTTAAATATCATATTCTTTGCTGGAAGTTGGTGAACACTTACTCATAAGTTAAGGAAATTGACTTGCTAAGTGTCTTTTAAAGTCCTAACTTGCTAAGGATCTGTTATACAGGACAAACATTGTCTTTTACTGTCATTTCAGCATCCACTCATAAGGTTTTCTCCATTAATACAGCTCTCTTATATATTATTACCAATTGTTTCTCAATGTGTAAAGACTCACGAATGTCCTTTTTCCAGATAGATTATGTCTAGTAACATTATTAAGGCCCAGATTTACCCAGTTATCTCTGTATATACTATCTCTCTCTATCTCTCTACCTATTATTTTTTCCCTTGACTTTGACCACGGCAGGTTCTGGGCAGGCCTCCTGTTCTGAACACATGAGTCCACACATTGACTTCCTCCAGCTGTACAGAGAAAGTAGAGCTGTGTCGACAGTGAACCTGATTTTGGATTGTACAAACAGGAAACAAGATGACAGGGATTTCTTCAGATGAGAAATAGGGAAGGTCTTACCCAGGAGACAAGGAGATTTAGTGAATTTTACTGCTCTGCTGAGTCTCTTTCGTTGATTTAGTTTTAGATTTTTATTTATTTCACTGCCGCAGGTCTTCGTTGTGCCATTCGGGACCTTTGACCTTAGCTGTGGTGTGTGGGATCTTTTAGTGGCAGCATGCAAATTCTTGGTTGTGGCATGTGGGATCTAGTTTCCTGACCAGGGATGGAACTTCGGCCCTCTTCATTAGGAGCACAGAGTCTTAGCTTACATACTTCAGTTGAAAACCAACTTGTCATATTCTGTGCAAGGTTCCTTTACTTGTGTGTGTGTGTGTGTGTGTGTGTGTATGTTATTTTTATGTGTATGTTATCTTTTCCCTTCATTTAAAGGCCCACTCCCATGGCTCAGTAGTAAAAGAATCTGCCTGCAACGCAGGAGATATTCAGGAGACCAGGGTTTGATCCCTGGATTGGGATGATCCCCTGGAGGTGGGCATGGCAACCCACTCCAGTATTTTTGCCTGGAGAATCCCTATGGACAGAGGATCCTGGCAGGCTACATACAGTCCATGGGGTCGCAAAAAGTTGGACGTGATTGAGCGACTAAACAAACCTCCAAACTCCCATTTTATTCCTCTTTCATTGCTAGCACCTACCAGAATTTCTTTTATTTTATTGGGGAAGAGGGTTTTATTTTTATGGTCATTAACATGAATTTTACTTTCTTGCACTTCTGACTCTTCTAGTACTGAGTCTTAGGGAAAGGACCACAGTATTTTGTTAGTTTGTCAGAAACAGTATACAGGAAAAATGTTTACATCGATATAAATAGCTATATAACTTAATTATTTTGACCCTGAGCTTGCTATAGTGTTGTTTCCCCCAAAATATTGCTCATTCAATAGTGTGTTTTCAGACATGTTTAAGAAAAATATTTTTTCTTTATTAAATTGAAAGTCATTTACTTGATATGTTCCAAAGACGGCTCTAGAAAACAAATTTTAGTAATTTTGTTCTAGTTTATGAAAGAAAACATTCTGGGAAATGACAACTTGATGATCACTAGGGAATACATTCTCTGAGGCTGTCACCATTCTGGATGCTGTAGAACAAAAACTGTGCAGAAGTCTTATTGAATCTGTGATTTTAGTTTTGTATTTTCAAAAACTGTGTAGATACTTTTTGACACAAATTTAAACCTCACACATGGTGTTGGCACTTTGCATTTTATGAGCTCAGAAATATCCAGAGACGATTTCATGAAGAATGTTTACTCTGACCCTATTCTTAATGAGCCAACAGGCTGACTACAGGGGCCTTCTCATGAGGTATGACATTATGAAAGGCTACAGCAGTAATTTACTAAATAGTGCCTAAGGGACATAAGGAGATGAATCTCTCCAGTGACTAATTCGCTAGTCTGAATGAACCAAACTCTATCTACACTAGGTAAATACTATGTCTTTGGAGCCCTGAAGTGACTTGTTTGATTCTGCTATCTACAGAGCCAGAAAGAATTATTTCCTTGAATTTGTTTATTAGCTTCAGTTAGGAAAGTACATATAAAACTGAAAAGCCTACTAACAGATCAGATTAGGTATTTTAAAGTTTCTACTTTGCAAAAAACAAGTGTGTATTTCTCTAGCTTACCTATGATCTTCAGGCTGACAGAATTTCTAGAAATTTTCTTTGGCTGGATTGGGCTGATGAATAAGTTTCATTCAAATACTGCAATATGAATTCACAACTTTCATAAATACTTAATATTTGATGGCCTTGGATATCAGGCAGAAAAATAAATCTATCCCCAGCACTATAAGGTGATTTTCTTCTTAGCATTGGGATTACTTTTCTTATTGTCATGTGGTGCTCTCACAATAACAACAAACAAGAAAAATCCTTTAATAGATTAACCAACAAAATTATTGGTTTGAATCACTGCAATCAGTTCATCTTTAAGTTTCTTACAGAATCTACGGAATCCATAAACTTGATTTATATATCACCACTTTATGTTCTTTTTCATTTGCCACCACCCTTCAAGATAAACACTGCAATAAAGGCATATAGAATTTATGATCGACAGCTATTTTAACCCCATCAGAATTAAGTAATAATTCTGAATTTAAAAAGAACACAGACTAGCTTTTCTGACCCCCCGCCCTTGGCTTTCTTTCTTCCATTTCCTCTATTTTCTATCCTGTTTCTTTCTGTCTTCCTTCCCTTCCTTTGTTCCTATCTTAACTCTTCCTCCTCCTTTCCCCCTCTTTTTTTCCCCTTTCCCCCCTCTCTTTCTCTATTTCTTCTTCTACTTATCTTTTTTCTTAAATAAAAAAGTGCCCCCGAAAGCATTGTCAGCTACTCTGGTAGTCCTGGCACAAGCATGCCCATTGCCCTCATCAGTCTTGCTTGAGGAGGAGTTGATGTTCTTCATGATCTGCTTCTACTGCAGGTTCCAGTCAGTTACTGGAGGCTGCGGCTCCCGGGCAAAGGGCATGGTGGAGGCTGGAGCAAACCAGCAGTTCACTTACCGGCCTGAGCCTGGTGGTGACCTCACAGTTTCAGAGAGAAATTGGGAGGAACTGTGCTGTCAACAACAGGAAGTTGGTGAAAAATGAGAGATGCCCTTGGGGAGTGAAATGAAGAGCAGATGGCTTTAACTGTTAGCCTTACTGTGACAACTGACAAGAGAAATTCTGCTCTCTTGACATTTAAAAGATACCAGAAATACCAGTGAGCACATTCCATGGCTTCTTGAAGGTTTCCATGTCAGGGAGTTCAAACTCCTCTCTATTTTTATTACTGAACAGTCCATAAAAACTGCAGGTGATAATATTCCTGATGGACTAACCCTCTAACAGTTTGATAAGTCACTGAAATGCCCACAGTGTAAGGGAGTGGGAAGTTGTAGGTGAAGGGAGGCGCCCGTGCAGGGAAGTCCTGAAGGATTTATATGCTGCTGCAAGTGGAAAATAAGTCTACAATTCAGGTAGAAAACAAGATGCATTTCTAAGCCCATGGGATTTTTTATGCCTATGACTTTGTAGAAATACAGTTTAATATTTTACTTGTCATATTGTCATATAGACTTCCTCCTAAAAAAGAAGAAAAAGAGTTTTGTGGAACCTCTGAAAATAAGAGATATAAGAAAAATGAATGTTAGCTCAGATATACACTGCTTTATTTGTACAGTCAATTTCTATGTAAGAATGAGAATGTTGAAGTGCAGAAAATAGTGACTGTAGCCCCAGAGAGAAGGTATCTTGAGAAACAGGAAAATAAATAAATATACTCAATACTGAGAAGTAGAGGCCCTGTTCCATTAATATGCAATTACTGGATTGAAGGTTCCTGATGCAGTCTTAGTTTTAATAAATCTCTTCCCTAATGATATGAAATAAGAACATTTAACCATTACTGAAATCTTATTGTAAGGGCTATTTAAAAGTAAGATTTACATGTGAAAAAAATTTTAAGCAGAGGCTATGGCACCTCTGTGACAACTATAACAACCTGATTTTCTAATTTTTCATTGGGATTTGGTGTATAAATCTCGCAGCAATCCCAACCCTGGGTGGAATAATGCTATAGCATCTGTTCTACACTGGCTTCCAGAGGACCCCAGCAGAATTCAGTTCCAGTCACCCACATCGATAACTGGCTTCAAAATGAATGCTTTATTGGCCTTCCTTTCTTCTCTGTCTCAAATCTCCATTTGCCTACATGTGTTTACTGACCTCAAATCCTTCTTGGACTGGAATCTTTGTGTCAGCCTTGATTCGGGAAGAACCCAAAATAAAGCACCCTTCCTGACTACATACCCATCCTGAATAGTGCTGTTTCACTGTGTTGCCCCATTCCCTGTGAGTGTCATTCACATCACACTCTATTTGAATCATTTGTTGATTTTCTCTCATTTTTTATCCTGCTTTTTGAAGCTGAGAAATGTGATTTAACTCTCCATATTTGGATCCAAGAAATGGCTGGTCTATAGATAGTCCTTATAAATGTTGTTGAATGAGTGCAAAGTTCTTCCAACTCTGTTGTTTCTCTGATCTACTTAGGTACAAGCTTTGCATTTGTTCTCTCATACATCCTGCTCAGACTTTCCACTACCTTCACCATCACCCCAGCTCAGGCTCCTATCATTTTTTGCATAAACTATTGCAATTGTTTTCCTCCTGCTCTCCTAGACTCAGATTTCAGGTCTCTCTATTTTACAGCACACTCCAAACCACAGGACAACAATCATTTGGAAAAAGCCCCTTTCACTTTCTCTTGCCTTTCCATAAAATATCTAGTAGTTCCCACCAGCCTTTTATGTTCATCTAATATTTTATTAGGGGCTTCCCTGGTGGCTCAGATGATAGAGAATCTGCCTGCAATGTGAGAGACCTGGGTTTAATCCCTGGGTTGGGAAGATCCCCTGGAGGAGGTTAAGGTTCTCATTTATTATATTTTCTCTCTATCTAGATAGACATTACATCCTGGAGACATGATATCGCAATGGTTAAGAGCAAAGTCTCTGGAGGTAGACTACCTACTCAGATCCTAGATATAATCCTGCTAATCCTAGAGCTAATCTAATTCCCATTTGAGGGAATGATGGTCCTAATCAAAATAACCTGTGAATGTTACCTAATATCATAGAGTTTTTGCAGAATGATTAAATCATATATCTTAAAATGAGGAAATTATATTGGATTATCTGGATGGGCCCTAAATGCCATCACAAGTATCTTTTTAAGAGAGATGCAAAGGGAGATTTGATCCAAACACATAGAGGAGAAAGTGCTATGAAGACGGACCAATGAGAGATTTGAAGATGATGGTCTTGAAGATTGAACAGAAGTATCCATGAGCCAAGAAATGTTAGGAGCCACAGGAAACAGAGTCAAGGAAAAGATTCTCCTTGAAGAAACATTGGATGGAGCACAGTCCTGACAACACCTCGATTTTAGCCCAGTGATACTTAATTCAGACTTCTCAAACTGTGAGAGGAGAGGTTTTTGTTGTTTTAATTCAGACTTCTCAAACTGTGAGAGGAGAGGTTTTTGTTGTTTTAAGCCTCCAGGTTTGTGATAATTTGTTACATCAGCTAAAAGAAGCTAATACACACCCCTTAGGAGATGGGATCTTGGGCAACTTCTTTAAGATGCCCAAGTCTGTTTTCTCATCTGAAAAATGGTTTGTTATCTCTTAAGGTTATGTGATGACTGAATCGCTTAATGCTTTCAAAGTCCTTAGTAGTATGACTGGTACACCCTGAACACCTAAAAACAGTTACTTACATTTTAAGAGTACTTTCAGTGTTTGTCTACTCATTTTATTCTCTCTTTTGAAGAACCTTAAAGACATCTACATATTCTTTAACATTTCAAAGCATTTCTTAGTATTGTATACATTATGATTAAACTTTAACAAATATTTATTGAACAGCATTTATTTATAAGACTAGATTCCAAGGATACAGCACAGGGTAAAATATAGTGACTGTAATACCATGACCATTTTCACTGATTTAGGGTGAAAGAAATAAAAAGTTACTATTTTCCCCCCAGATTTCAGAGTTTAAATGCTTAATTAACTTATGAGATGTGTGTGTGTTTCTTTTTCTCTAAATATCAATGAATTGACTAAATTTATACATTTGAAATATTTTTATCCTTGTAAAGGGAAAACAAATATTCTACTTAGTCTGCTTTTATTTGTGGACATTCTACAGTAGAAAGGGATAAGGAAGATCAAGCACCTTTATCAATTGCCCTGCAATTTCCTATTTAGTTGCTGTGTTCATCATTGCAGGTGAACTTCAAGGCTTCACACTGATCTGAGTCAAAGCATGGTATGTGTGTGCTAAGCTGCTTCAGTCATATCTGACTCTTTGCTCCTCTGTCCATGGGGATTCTGCAAGCAAGAATACTTAGGCAGGTTGCCATGCCCTCCTCCAGGAGATCTTCCAGACCCAGTGATCAAACCTATGTCTCTTATGACTCCTGCATTGGCAAGCAGGTTCTTTACCACTAGCACCACCTGGGAAGCCCGGGCATGGTGCAGTCTAGCATTTAATACTTATTGCATGAACAATGCTCTTTAGTACCTCTGGCTTAGTGTGTTATAACTTCTCAGACCCTGGCCAAAGAATACCAATGGTAGATGCAGTTGTCCCAAGTGGATTTTTAATAAAAATGCACACTTTCCTATTTATTGCTTGGTGGGCCTTTTGATATGATATTCAAACATTATAAACAATAACTTTGAGGAAAGAGAAGTTGAGGATCCTGCTTTTGACCTAGAAACACTATGCCCTAGCATTCCTAAAGTTTAATGTTGGTGACTATCAGGAAAGCAAATATTTCATGCAAGGGTAAGCCCTTTAATTGCGTTTGTGTTGAATGCCTGCCAGCTCCACATGTAGAGGGTTCTACAGGTATTTTTCTGATCTCACTCTCCCATCTGTGGCCATGACAAAAGTGCCTGTGGGTAGAAGGAAAGAGAAGGAGAGTCAAAAGCACAGGAAGAAAAGCAAGGGGGTCAAAGGAATGGAGGCAAGAAGGGGAGCAAGTGAAACCCTCTTGGGAGGGGAAGCTGTGTTTCATTTTAGTTGCTTGGTTTGGAAGGAAGCTTGTAATATTGAATAACATAAGAAAACACACTATAGCCCTCTCCAGTTTCTCTGAGTGTATGTAGAACTGCATTAGTAAAACCCAAAATGGAAACTCTCATGAAATTGTATTAATGCTCTATTTAATTATTTGTAATTAGTAAAGAAAAATTAATTAAAAAGCCATATAATTTTACCTCTGGGGAATGAAGTACTAAATTAATTTAAATTTGTTAGTGAAGATTCATTTAAGTTAGTTGTTAGTAATTTCTCTCCCTTACTTCTGGTCAGTATATTAGACAAAGATTTGTAAAAACATATATTCATAAATAGAAAAATGCAAGAATATTACTCATGTGTCTTTTTTAAATTTCCACTACTATAAGATAATAAAAAACAATGAATAAGTACAGAGAAATGCTTTACCTCATGGACAGTTTTAAATTAGCTCTTCAAATCTTGCTTGATAATTGGATTATGTGAAGTTGGACATGTTTGTTTGCTAAGCCTCATTTTACTGACTGCCAAATTGAGAGTAAAAATTGTACCAATTTTATAAAAGTTTTTGTGATTATTAGCTACATGCACTTAGAGTGCAAGCACATAGTAAGTACTCAACAAATATTAACCTCATCTATTATTTTTGAGTGGCTTCAACCTAACTAGGAGGAAAACAATCAACAGTAAAGACAAAGAGCAGATACTATAGATTCAGTTATCATTACAAGTTATATCTGATGGACAAGCAATGGTTTTTTAGATAAATGGTTCGTTAGTTCAATAAATTCATTCAATATTTATCAAGCAATTGTTATATGCTGAGCATTATTCTAGGGGCACCAGTTCTAGTGAGAGACAAAATAGAAATACCTCCACTTCCATAGAGCTAACATTTCAGTGCTAAAACAAAGACAATGACCCAGTACAAAACGAATGAACAGTGTAACACCAGACTATATCATAAGTGCCAAGAAGACAAAAATAGGATAAGGGGCTAGTTGGGAGAGGTGTATTATAGTATGGGAAAGCTAGATTTAGCAGAGGGAAAATTACAAGACTGTGAGTTAAATTTGATTTTCAAATAAATATCAAATACTTTTTAGTATAAGTATGGTATATTGTACTAAAAAATTCTTTGTTGTTTAATGTGAAATTCAAATTTAGCTAGGCATCCTCTATTTTTACCTGGCAACCCTAGAGAGGAGTAAGGATCTGAAGATGAGACTGATTTTATTTTTCTTCCAGGTTTATTGAAATAAAATTGTAATGTATTTAAACTTCAAAATGTGATGATTTGATATATGTATACTTCATGAAATGATTCCCAAGATAAGCTAGTTAATAGATGGTTAATTCCATCAACTCATATAGTCATTGTTTTTCTTTTTTTTTGGAAGGCAACTGGAGGAAGAAATGGCAACCCACTCCAGTATTCTTACCTGGAAAATCCCATGGACAGAGGAGCCTGGTGGGCTACAGTCCATAGGGTCATAGAATCAGACATGACTGAGCTACTGAGTGTGTGCGCCCCCCCACACACATACACACATTGAAGATCTACTGCTTGAGCAAATTGCAAGGATACAATATAGTGTTATTAATTATAGTCACCAGACTATACATTAGATCCTCAGAACTTATTTATCTCACAAGTGAAAATTTATAGATAGTTTAACACAGATCTGCCTTTCATCCAGTGTTTGTTGAAGGGGTTGAGGTGTGTACTTCAGCTCTCACGATTTTCCCTTGTTTACATCTAAGGAAACTGATGCTGTGCCATGGTCATATTAATTCAGTATTTTTCTCCCTGATGATACAGTTGTAGTGTAAAGAAAAATTTCCATATTAGCTGTAAACACAGACTCTGTGCCTTCCTATACTGAAAAAATACAGCACAATACTGAAGGAAAAATTTATTAAATGCTTTGTGAAAGTGTAAAGACTTTTATGAAGATTTGTTTTTTTTTTTGGTCAGGGGTAACATCATTTCGATGTTATATGCATTGACAATTTTATATTAGAAGCCACTGCTGGTCACAACAGACTCTTAAAGGTATAATCTTTGGTATCTTTGAGTTTCTCTGGTTTGAGAATTAAAGTAACATACAGTGAAATGTACATAGCTTCAGGCTGGAATGAGTCTGGAACTCCTAACCCCGCCATGTAATCTGCTCAGTTCATTTCTGCAGTGAATGGTTAGGTCTACACGCACTGACCCCAGACAGGACTAATACATGAGTTGGTTTTGTGTGATTGTGGCCTGAAATCTATGTTTCTAAGTGTGGAGAAAAAGTCAGCTGAGGAGGCCAGGCAGGCAGAAGAGCTAGGGTCTAATTCTACCTATACAGTTTGGGAGTCAGGGTTGTTGTGCTATTTTTTAAAAAATTTTTCTCCTTTATATTTCTAAGAGAAATACTACAATATGAATGTCTTTGATTTGAGGAAATGCAGGCTGTTTAGAATACAAACCCTGGGGAGAGAGAAAAAGAAGTAAGTAGGGGGAAGGGATGATGAGAAGGAAGGGAAAGAAAAAATGAGAGAAGAGAAATAAAATGAGTGGACAGAGAAGGAAGGAAGACATAAAGGGCAACAATAATAAATTACATTTGTCTGCTCATTAAAATATTTAAAGTGAGACTACTAATAACGTATTTTAAATTGGAGGTTTTAATTTTTTGAAAGCAAAATTAGAAATCAAAAGTGGTGTCTAGGGCCAGGTGACGGGAATTTCCAGGCAAACTTTTTATTCTGCTTTATATTGCTTAATATAAATAATTCCCTTTAAAAATTCAAGCTTTCTATTTTGGCAGTAGCTTTTAGAAATGACTTCACTATGTTACAGTCTTTTTTCATTTGTCTTTTTGAATGACAGCAATTTCTGATAGCTTCCTTTAGAAAATAATACATTTAAGTTCTTTGCCAGCATCTCACACCTACCGCATTTATGTGTGCTCAGTTGCTTCAGTCCTGTCTGACTCTTTGGGACCCCCATGGACTGTAGTCCACCTGGCAAGAATACTGGAGTGGGTTTCCCTGTGCTCCTCCAGGGAACTTTCCTAACCCAGGGATTGAAGCCCGGCCTCCTGAGTCTCCTGCTTTGCAGGTAGATATTTTATGCTGATCTCCTAGGGAAGCCCCTATCTACTTACACTGAAATACTCAGATTTTTTTTTTTTTAATGAATTCTTCCTTTCCGTAGTAGTCTTTTATTTTCAAATCTCACCATCGTCATCATTTGTTATTGTCATCTTCCTTATCATTATCATCCAATCTTACTCTCAAAACTCCACTGGACACCTGATGCTGTGACAGGACATATACAAGGGAGCTCTCTGGCTGAGTTGGATGACCCTGCACTAACTTCCTCTCCCAAGATAGACTTTTACGTTATGTTTCTCAGGCTAACTGTTAGGAGACTGAATTAGTCAGTTGCCATGGCTGTTAACATATAGAAACTGTCTTTCTTTCTCAGGGTAGAACCAAGGTTGGTTTCAAAACTCTACAATATCATAGCCTAGTGACAGGAAAGCCTGTTTTCCAGCAGCCTCTGCCCTTCACTCCCACCAATTTATCTTTGCAATTCTAGGGAATACTGCCAAGACCCCTCTAGGTGGGGGTAAGCACTGTAAATCCCTAATTCCCAAACTAATCTTATAGCAGGGGACATGTTCTGGGCAGCCTTCCCATTCTGCTAACGCCACACGTATTTTTTTCTTCCTGAAGTGCGTCCTATATCCTGCATGCTTCCTTATCCAAAAGTTAATTATCAAATTTACTGCATACTTTAAAAAATTCAGAACACCTAAACCTGGGACAGCACACCTTATTTTTATTATATGAACTGAGAAATAAGCTTGAATTTTTACTTAACCAGTATAGTTTAAGTTTCCCTAAAACTGGAGCCCATTTGAAAGAGTTGGTTTCAGTGTGCTCAAAGACAAACGAGTCCCTCTAGATCATTCAGAAAATGTTGTGGACAAGTGCCAACCCTCAGTTATTCAGGAATAGATGATCCAGTGTTTTGTTACTTTACAATTTTCTTTTGCATCTAGATGTTTTATTTTTGACCACTTGCTACTGGTTATAGCTTCTATCAAAAGAATACAGAAAAGGAAGGTAATATTAAAAGACCAGAATATTATCATATGATAGTATTCATAGACATGAAGAACAAATTTCCATGTAATTTGAACAAGAAATATAAATCTAAAAAATACAATAAAAAGTTACACTAATATTAAAACCAGATCAGGTTATCACACACAAAAAATTGTAGGCCAATATACTCAATATCCCTGATGAACACAGATGCAAAATCCTCAGAAAAATACAGCAAACTGAAGTCAACAATACATTAAAATAATCATACACTGTGATCAAATGGGATTTATCCCAGGGACCCAAGGATTTTTTCAATAACCACAAATCAATCAATATGATACACCACATTAACAAATTGAAGAACAAAAACCATATGATCATCTCAATAGATGCAAAAATCTTTTGACAAAATTCAAAATCCATTTATGATAAATCTCTCCAGAAAGTGGGCATAGAGGAAATATACCTGAACATAATAAAGGTCATATATGACAAACCTACAGCTAACATCATGCTCAGTGGTTAAAAGCTGAAAGTATTCCCTTCAAGGTTAGGAATAAGACAAGGATGCCCATTCTCACTATTTTTATTCAACATAATTTTGGAAATCCTAGCCAGAGCAATCAGAGAAGAAAAAGAAATTAAAAGAATCCAAAGGCAAAGGAAGAAGTAAAACTGTCACTGTTAACAGATACATAGAAAATCCTAAAGATGCCACCAGAAAACTACTAGAACTCATCAATGAATGTGGTAAAGTTGCAGGACACAAAATTAATACACAGAAATCTGCTGCATTTCTATAAACTAACAACAAGAATTTAAAACATTTTTCTTACTGCTATATTATCATATTACTATACTATTACTAGTACTACAAAAGATTGATCAAGTATAGCTCATTATATAAATATGCCATTAAATATTACAATTATTGTCATAGTGACTATTTTCTGGCATCTTTTTTTGTTACTTCTAAAATGAAAGATCACTTTATAATTTAGAAATTTTATTTTAAGTGATATTTAGGAGATAACATGAGGCATACAATAGTAATTTGGAAATGACATGGTGCTCTGAGAATAAAACTTTAAATAATAGACCAGATCTATTTAAAGTCTTTTATTTAAGTACGCTAAGAATGATTTCTAGGATAGAAGGGCTACAAAGTAACATGTCTTCTCTAAAGAGATGGGATGTCAATCAGGATGGTTTTGGTCAGTCATAGGAGATTTGAAAAAAAAGAAAAAAGCCATATACAGCAACAGAGACAGAGACAGCTATGCCAATCAGAAAAAAAAAAAAAGTCTCATGAGACCAATTAGTATATATTTGTCATGTTGTTGTAAAGGAGCCATCTGACATTCACTGGGGGCTTCCTGCTGGCTCAGATGGTTAAGAAGCTGCCTGCAGTGTGAGAGATGGGTTCAATCCCTGGGTTGGGAAGATCCCCTAGAGGAGGGCATGGCAACCTACGTCAGTATTCTTGCCTGGAGAATCCCCATGGACAGAGGAGCCTGGTGGGCTACAGTCCATGGGGTCACAAAGAGCTGGACGTGACTGAGACACCAAGCACAGCAGAGCACACAGCATTCATCACACAGTGTGACTCTCATTATATGATGGGATTAAGGAATCCTCATTTTGTTCTGATATTTCTGACTACATTGTGACCAAACAACTTTGGGAAAATAATGACAGAGCTGGTGGCTAGATAGTGATATTGCTCATCACATGAGTGAACCAGTCTTCTGCTTTTGTAAATCATTCTCTATTTGAAAATACCCATCCAAGACTAAATATTGTGCAGTGACAGTCTTTCAGTCGAAGCTTAGCTTGTCTGAAATAATGACACAAATTTGGGAACTGGTAGTTTGGTCACTATTGCAAAAAAATGTTGGTAATAAGTGATAAAACATTTGAATTCTAAGTAGGTACCTACTCACAGGTCTTTTGCTTGACTGACAATAACAATTAGATAAAAGCATAAAGCCAATTGGAAAAAACTCCTGTAGGTAATCCTTTTTCTTCCACTCTTCTCTCAATCATTGTCTTTCTCTTTCTTTCTTCTGTATCTACACATTATTCCATAACAAATTACTTTGTTAATAGACACTGTTTCTTGCCCATCAGAAATTTAAGAAAACTTATATTCTGAATGCAGTGGGCTTCCCTGATGGTGCTAGTGGTAAAGAACCCATTTGCCAATGTAGATAGTCTTAAGAAATGCAGATTTGATCCCCGGATTGGGAAGATCCCCTGGAGGACGGAATGGCAACCCACTTCAGTATTCTTGCTCAAAGAATCCCATGGACAGAGGAGCCTGGCAAGCTGAAGACCATGGGGTTGCAGAGTTGGACATGACTGAAGTGACTTAGCACACACACACATGTTCTGTGTGAAATACAGAGTAAATATTGCAGTTTTCGATAAAGAAGCATATAATCTAAAGAGAGAATTCCATTCATGAAAATAATAAATACTACATTTATATTCACATATACATATGTGCATTTATTTCCACATTGTAAATGAAAGTCTAGGAATATTATCTATATTAATAAATTTAAAACATGCAAAATAAAAAGAATTTAATATCTAATATACAAATACAATAACCATAAGAAATTAAGAACATAAGTAAACACTAAATAGAATAAAGTACATAAAGCTTGAGCAATTTTTCAAGCAGATGAAAACAAATAATCACTAACATCTAAAAATTTTTCTAATTTGACTAAAAATAAATGCAATAAAATTAAAAACAAAATATCGTCTTTAATCTATCCAATTAGAAAAAATTAATACCCAACGATGGCAAAAGTGTAGTGAAATTGGCATGTTTATGATTCAAATATCAAAATGAATAATGTAGTTATATTCTATAGACATATAAAAATATTAAATGAAATAAAAACAGATTATAAAACTGTAAAATATAGATGCTTTATCATCATTAAGCTTCTATTAGGCTTTGTCTATCTGTGTACTTGTAGCATGGATAAGACATAAATAAACAGGTTTAGACTTTATATAGGTGTTTTCTCAAATTTATTTTTGTTTATTCCTTGGTGAAAGAGTGTCAGGTATTTTTATTTCCCTTTTTAATTTGTCTATAGTGTATAAGTTTTTACACTGAACATCCATTTAAAACTATGTGTTAAAATATAAAACAAAAGTAAATATACACATAAATACATGGAAAGAAGGTGGGGAACAGGTACTTATTTCAAGGAGAACCTAGGTTTTGTGTTCTTCATTTTGCATAAAAGACTCAAACAGATAAATCTCTAATTAGTGTAAAAGAATAGGCTCCTTTTACTCAAAAAGTGGTTTTATATTTGCTGGTTTTTTATGACATATGAGTGTTTTCTTTTGTGATGCCCTGTCTCTGGGAGGGATTTTCAAATTGCCTTCTTTAGAGATGGAAACTTGTTAAGCTTGAGTCAGCAGAAATTACCTTAAAATGCTTATAAAAGTTTAAATTCTACTCTAAACAAACAAAACTTTGTTAAGATCAGACACAGTTTTACTAGAAAAGAAAATTCTAAGAATATGGCATTTTTTTCTTGAGAACTTGTTGAAAACAAGGTTAATAAAATGTCCAGTCATGGATCATGAATTCAACTCAGTTTTGGTAGAATGAGTCACTTGTCTACAGATAGAAGAGAGAATGAGTCACTTGTCTACAGATTGAAGAGAGAATTAAAATGACCCAAACTAACTTCACAGAATTAGTCCTATGCTTGCTACCCCAAAAGGAGTCAGTTTTTTGTATGTCAGGTCAATCTTGCTTTGATAGTTAAACACATTTTTAACTCCTTTCCTTTCTCAGTTGAGTTTAACTGTCCAAACCTTAAGCCACTGTAAACTCTTCCTATTGGCAGATCCTGTGTTAAGCTTCCTGGTTGCATTATTTCATCCCCACATGTTCTAAGGACTTTTTTGGAGCCTGCGTTTTCCTCAGTCAGCATTCAAAGCAAGCAGGTGTTAGCCCTTTGCATGTTCTATGGGGAATGGGCTAGAAGGAAATAACTAACTGAACAATTCTCGTGGGAAATTCATCCAGCCAGCAGCTTTAGAATGAAAACTCCCAGGAGTGTGCATTCCTTCTGTCAGGATTCGGAGGTTGTGGCAAGTGGCCACTTTCCCAGATGGTCTCCATTCTACAGTGACACCATAGCTGCATGAAGATGGGATATTTGGCCTTTGGATAAAAATCGTTCCCAGAACTCTGAGAAGACAAAATTACTTTTATTGCATGGAATGTTTTCCTTATCTGTAGTTAGGTAAGAACAAGAGACTTGACCATACTTTTTAACATAGCACTCAAGCATTACTATCAGGATAAACTGTTTCCAAACTGTATAGGATCAAATATTGCTTTTACTTGTGTAAGAGCAATGAGGTGGGAGCAAGAAGGAAGTAGGGTATGAAACAGAAAGATCAAGATAAAAACGTATGTAATGAATGTCAGACATATTTGTTTGTTTTCCAGCTCTTTAGTCTGTCAATGTCACCCTGAAAATTCTTTAAGCATTGTTAGGGAGGAGATTGATGGTTGAGACACTATTTGGGGCTTCCATAATCCAGTGCTCATGGTTGTTGGCATTTTTTAGATTACTGACCATGATTCCCCATCAGCAGTGCCTCGGGAGTATCTCTGATATTAGTCGAAATTCTCTCATCTTTATCAGAACTGGGCTATCACCAAATCACTGTGAATAGAAAATTCCTCATGGAGTCATATTCAAGTTCCAGTTTACATGACTTATTGTATAGATTAGATTACCAAGTCCTCAAATCCTGTTACTCATTCTGTAGATAATTTCTAAATACCACCAAGTGTCAGGTTACTGTATGGGAATATAGTGAGGCTTCTTATAGATTATTCCTTGTTCTCTTTTTTAACTCCTCATAAGATCTCTCTCTTTTCAAATTCCCCTGCATTCTGACCAGATTAATCATATTATAAATTATTTTCAGTTGATTTATATACAGCATATAATTTGCCTGTGCCAAATCTGCTTTTTAACATCATCATGATACTAACATGTTACTAGACGCATAGGAAATATCTGACAACAAATTGAGAAAAGTTCTTAAGTACCGTCATTGAAAGTAGGTGTGTATGAAAAGTCTAAACAAGAAAAAGGAAATTAAAAATTGCCATATCATATATATCGTGTTAACCAAAATCTATTTCAGCAACACTGTGGGTGCCGTCTTAACACTGAGCACATATATAGATTTATATCAGTGAAAGTCAGACAGAGAGAATTGGTAAAAGTTGCCTTTCATCTTTTTATCATTTGCTTCTCATTAAAATAAATTGGACAAGGGCTTTCCTCGGGGTGTTCTCTCACCTATTCCAAGACTATGTGCTTTTAAAGTACCAGGCATTTGGATTAAAAAGTGAGAAGCACAGATCCTTTCATTAAACATTTGAGTAATTGGTACTCTCAGATCATGGACTAGACTTTTCCTTTGTCCTTTAGAGCTAGCCTAAAAATGCCTTGGTGCTGGTAGGAATTAGAGGAAATTCCTATGAAAATATACCCCTAGAGTGGTCTCTCTTGAACTCTTGTGAGAAGAGGGGAAAAGAGATTTTTAGTTGGGAAAAAATGCATACATGTATAACCTAGTTTCTTCATATATTGCCTTTAAGGCCTAGAAGAACATTAAATTCACTTGAATCACTTTAGTAAGGCTTCCTAGCTACATAGTTTGTTTCTAAACTTTGTGTTTGCTTTAAAATTTCTTTCCAATGGAAATTCAGTTGTGATAGTATGTGTGCTTAGTCCCTCAGTCCTGCACAAATCCTTGCGGCCCCATGGACTTAAGCCCTCCAGGCACCTCCGTCTGTGGCATTTCCCAGGAAAGAATACTGGAGTGGGATGCTGTTTCCTACTTTAGGGAATCTTCCTGACTCAGGGATCGAATCTGCATCTCTTGTGTTTCCTGCATTGACGGGCAAACTCTATTACTGGTGTCACCAATGAAGCCCTAATTGTGATAGTACTCTTGCCAAATTTATGGAAAGTTGGCATAAATTTGGTATAAATAATTTTGGCAAATTATTCTGCTGAACTAGAGAAAAATACAGTATTGCAAGTAAAATGCCAGCTTGGTTATAACAAAAATGACCAACTCTTGTAAGATTATACCTTACTTACATAAGGCCATAGGTATGATGTATTGTCACTTGCTATTGCCTGGTATTTTAATTTTTAAGACAATTTCAGAGACTTAAATGAAATTTTTCTTTTTCTAAACTATTACCCAGGATATGACAAGATTTTCCTTGGAAATTTGTTGGGTGTTGGCTGAGCTAATGTTTTCTCTAGCCAAATCATTTTTACCTAGTCTATTATTAGGATTCAAAGTGATCTGATTTTTTCTTTGTTCTTTTCTAGGTAGATATTTTGGTGGAAAACCACTTGGAAGTGAAATTGTCAAAAGCTTAGCAAGAAAAAAAATGTATAAGTAAAATAAAGAGAGAAGACAGAGGCCTGTTTAATTTTCAAATTTAATAATAGTCTGTGGATAATTGAGAGTTGGCAGATATAATGTTTCCAGTCAAGCCTTGCCATCTAGAGAGGAGTATTTCGTATCTACAACATCTACAAAGCACAAACATTGTCCAGGGACGCTGCATGGAATTCATCTCTTTCCAGGATTTCAGAAGTACATAAATCCATAGTGTTTGGAATGGGTATGTTTATATTGAATTTTCCCCTCCCTCTTTCTGGAGGAGAGTCAGTCAACCCTGTCTTCATCCTTTGCCTTCATGCTTGGCTGGAGTATGAGTCAAAACTGAAACATGTACTTAAGTGATTATCTGTGATCTCAGAATATGCTTATTTTAAGATAGAAAGGAGAAAACATAAGAAATTAGAAAAGTGGGAAACAGAAACACTTCATGGTGAATTGTAAATACCTTTTTCCTCACTGGAGATGTTCTAAATCAAACACTTCTAAATATGAAGCTAAAAATCAGATTTAACTAAGTATTAAACTCATAAATGTATTTAACAGATAAACTTGTGCATGCATTGAATCTATGTTGTCCTCACACTGAGTTTAAAAAAAAATAGGCATAGGAGTTAGACCTAATTTTAAGGTTGTTTAAAGGAAAAAAAATCAATTTTGTAAATTGTTTTGCACAGCTGCTACCTGTACTAAACAGCTCAATAATATTACTTTAAACATCTTATAAAATCAATTGTCTTGATTCATTCATGTTTGTTCAACAAAATTATACTTTCAAATAAGCCAGAGGTTGCCTATTATGAGGGCTTCCTATTCTGATCGGTCTAAATGAACCCTGCACACTATTATTTTTCTTTTCAGACTGTAGTATGTTGAATGTTTAATACCACTGAATAAAAAACAGAAAAAATAGCTTTTAATTAAAACTGTATACTTAAAAACATAAAATGAATTAGCGTCATACTACAAGTGTTATATTGAAATAATTGAGAAATTTTCCATTCACAGTGTTATAGTACAAATAAGCCATAATGCATAATTAACTTCCAATGAATGTATTTTTTATGTTAACAGTATATAGATTTTGTTTGCTTCAATACACCAAAATACCTGGTGTTAGTCCATAAAACAAATGGACAAAATACACTGAAAAGATTTCAAGATGCAGTTATTTTATGTTTTGTTGTTGTTACTGTTGTTCAGAAGAAAGATATTTATATTCAAAAATGATTGCCAAATCAGATCTCCTAATAACTAAGTGTCCTAATTTCATTTTCTCAATCAGTTAAAAGAGGGGTATTTTTGGTAAACCTTTACTTCCTTGGTTCCGACTATACAGAATTCTCAGGGCTATTCTAAATGCTCCCCACGAGAAGGAATTACACAGGTTGTGGTCTCTTTTTTGGTGTTTCCTTGAATGGTAAACCTTGTTATTGTGGTTTACGCTGAAAACAGTTCCCTGAGCTTTCCCTGCCATCTATATTAGAACAAAATCACAATTTATTTTCCATACTTTGTATACTATGAGAAAGTAAAGCATATGAGTGAATATGTTTGCAGACCATCTTGATTCTGAAAAGGCTATCCTAAAATATTTGTCTGCAATATTGTACCCTCATTCGTTAAAAGGAGCAGCCAGTTGGTGGGACAGTTGAGAAAAACTGTGAATGATTAAGGCAATGTAAAGGTACTGAAACAATAGACAAATTTCAAGGAAACCAATTTCTTCAGGCAATCAGATATGAATGGTCAGGACTCACAACACCAGATCCCATTAAACAGCAAAGAAACTATGACTAAAAATAACATCAACACTCAGTACATCCTGTACAATTAACCACATATGCAAACGGACAGTGAAACTGCTGACAAAAAGTGTCTTGTGTCTGTGTCTATAGCCAGATTGTTTCTGGAAGAATACTGGGGGAAGAAATAACTGATAAACTAAATATCTGATATGTAAACATATCATTCAAAATGCTTTAGCTTCTTGATTTATCAGAGAAGGTACCAATGAGGAGAGGGGAAGGCTAAGCTTCCATTGTTTACAGTGGATTTAATGTTACACAGCAAGAGGAAACAGAGGATATTCTTGGAATAGTCTGTTAAAAAAAGTTTTCTATGAGAATTCCAGGGCAGCCATGATGTTAAACAGATGCATTATTTTCCAGATTTAGAGTAAGAAGGAGCAACAATCGCTGGACATATATGCAGAATACTTTATCTTACTATTTATTGTTTTCCCAATAAAAGGTATAGAAATAAGGGACTATGATAACACTGTGTTTGGGATAAAAGAGTGGTCAGCAGTTTATTAAACTTTAACTCTTGAGTTATGGCTAAATTATTCAATTTCGTGTGTTTAAGTGTCATCTTCATATCTGAGATTCCTAATACATTTTTAATGAGTAAAGCTGAAAGCATATTTTTCTTATGTCTATTTAATCTCTCTTCAAAATCCAATTATTTCCCATGAAAATGGATATCCTATAGTTCCCTTTTTGTTTTAACATTAACTCTGAATTAACTAATCCATACAGTAATTTACAGAGTTGTGATTTCAAAATAGAATGAATATGGGAGTACAGATATCTCTTTGAGATCCTGATATAAATTCTTTCAGATATATGTAAACATACACAGAAATGGGATTGCTGTATCATACAGTAGTTATATTTGTTTGTTTTTTAAATTTTTTGGGGGGGAATTTCCATATTGTTTTCCATAGCACTAAACTGCTTTATGACAACCATAAAAAGGCATATTAGCTAGATTTTCCCCCAAGGTGTTTGGTTTAAGGAATTATCACATTTTCCCATTCTTTGCCCCAAGATTTGTTATGTATATTGAACAAGCATACAACAGTTTTCATTCAGTTCAGTTCAGTCACTCAGTCGTGTCCAACTCTTTGTGATCCCATGGACTGCAGCACGCCAGTCTTCCCTACCCCTCACCAGCTCGCGAAGCCTGCTCAAACTCATGTCCATCGAGTCAGTGATGCCATCCAACCATCTCATCCAACAATCTCATCCTCTATCATGCCTTCAATCTTTCCCAGCATCAGCGTCTTTTCAAATGAGGCAGTTTTTCACATCCGGTGGCCAAAGTATTGAAGCTTCAGCTTCAGCATCAGTCCTTTCAATGAACACTCAGGACTGATCTCCTTTAGGATGGACTGGTTGGATCTCCTTGCAGTCCAAGGGACTCTCAAGAGTCTTCCAACAACACAGTTCAAAAGCATCAATTCTTCGGTGCTCAGCTTTTTATATAGTCCAACTATCACATCCATACATGACTATTGGAAAAACCAGAGCTTTGACTAGATGGAATTTTGTTGGCAAAGTAATATCTCTGCTTTTTAATATGCTGTCTAGGTTGGTCTTAACTTTTCTTCCAAAGAGGAAGCGTCTTTTAATTTCATGGCTGCAGTCACCATCTGCAATGATTTTGGAGCCCAAGAAGACAGTCTCTTACTGTTTTCATTGTTTCCCCATCTATTTGCCATGAAGTGATGGGACTGGGTGTCATGATCTTAGTTTTTTTGAATGTTGAGTTTTAAGCCTGCTTTGTCACTGTCATGTCTGACTCTTTGTGACCCCACGGACTGTAGCCTACCAGGCTCCTCTGTCTATCAGGATTCTCCATGCAAGGATACTGGAGCTGATTGCCATGCCCTCCTTCAGGGGATCTTCCCAACCCAAGGACCGAAACCAGGTCTCCAACATTGCAGACAGATTCTTTACTGTCTGAACTACCAGGGAAGCTAGCTAGTTTTCATTCAGTGACTAGGAAAATTTCTTTTTCCTCAGGTTGCCAAATTCTATCCCCCACCCCACACACACACTGGAGGTGGAATATTTAAATAAATAAAACAATTTTTACTGAGACACAGTTGATTTGCAATAATATCTAAGTTACAGGCATACAACTCAATGGTTAATAATTTTTTAAAGTTATTCTCCATTTTATAGTTATTACAAAATATTAGCTATATTCCTTGTGCTGTAAAATATATTCTTGTATGTTATTTATTTTATACATATTAGTTTGTACCTCTTAATTTCCTACCCCTATCTCACCCTTCACCACTTTCCTTATCCCACTGATAAACACTAGTTTGTTCTCTGTATCTGGGAATCTGTTCTTTTTTGTTGTATTTACTAGTTTGTTGTATTTGTATTCCACTTCTAAGTGATATCATTCAGTATTTGTTTTTCTTTGTCTGATGTATTTCACTAAGCATAATACCCTCTAAGTCCATCCATATTGCTGAAAATTGCAAAAATCAATTCTTTTTTATGGCTCAGTAGTATTCTACTGTGTGTGTGTGACATCTTTATCCATTTATGAGATGATGAACATTGAAGTTGCTTCCATATTTCGTCTACTGTAATCAATGTTGCTGTACACACTGGGGTGCATGTATCTTTTCAGATTAGTATCTTCATTTTATTCAGATATATACTTCAGAGTGGAATTGTTAGATCATATGGTAGTTTTCTGTGACTCCACAGACTCTGAAGTCCTATTTTCAGTTTTTGGAGGAAGTTTCATAGTTTTCTCCATAGTGGCTGTACTAATTTACATTCCCACCAACAATATATAAGGACTCCCTTCTCTCTGCATCCTTGCCAACATTTGTTATTTGTGTTCTTTTTGATGATACCCATTATAGGTGTGAGGTAATATCTCATTGTGGTTTTGGTTTGCATTTCTCTGATGATTAACAATGTTGATCATCTTTTCATGTCCACCATCTGTATGCCTTCTTTGGAAAAATGTCTATTCAGTTCTTCTGCCCATTTTTAAATCGAGTTCTTTTTGTTTTGATGTTGAGTTGTATGAACTATTTATGCATTCTGGATATTAACTCTTTATTGATCATATCATTTGCAAATGCTTTCTTCTGTTCTATAGGGTGTCTTTTTGTTTTGTTGATGGTTTCCTTTGCTGTGCAAAAAACTTTTACACTTAATTAGGTCTCGTTTATTTCTGCTTTTGTTTCCTTTGCCTTAGGAACTAGATGCAAAATATATTGTTATGATTATGTCAAAGAGTGTTCTATCTATGTTTTCTTCCAGGAATTTTATGGTTTCTGACCTTACATTTAGGTCTTTAATCCATTTTATTTTTGTATATGGTGTTAGAAAGTGTTCTAATTTTATTCTTTTATGTGTAGCTCTCCAGTTATCCCAGGATCACTTGTTGAAGAGGCAACATATTTTTGCCTCATTTGTCATAGATCAATTGACTGGATGTGCATGGGTTTTGTTTCTTCCATTTTCCTTACTCTCCAATATCTGCCACTTCCTTTGTCTGAGGAATCCCTTGCAAATTCATGTGGAGTATTCCTGAATACCAACAAAAGCTATACGATATTCTCCATCTCTCCATCTATAGTTGCCTAAATTTCAGCCTTTATGATACAGAAGTGACATCAGCTACCCTTTAATTCATACTGCTGTTTATTCTGTGTCCATTGATTGCAACCTAATGGTTGAGTTGGTGCAGTGCCTCTCAAGCACCATGGTTGAGCATGGTGCTTAGGCCAGCTACCCAGAGGTATATTTTTTCTTCATGATGGGAGCCAGGGAAAGAAGCAAAAAGAGAGAAAGTAAACAAATTCCTTAGCTTATGATTTCAAAAAAGTTTATTTTGTGATGACCTCTTGATCCACACCCTAAACTTGTGTCATCAGAGGCTCTGCTCTCTGTCATTATATAGTCATTACACGGGGTCCACAATAATATTTGTCAATAGGTAGTGGATGATTCAGAGAAGGCAATGACAACCCACTTCAGTACTCTTGCCTGGAAAATCCCTTGTAGGCTGCAGTCCATGGGGTTGCTAGGAGTTGGACACGACTGAACAACTTCACTTTCACTTTTCACTTTCATGCATTGGAGAAGGAAATGGCAACCCGCTCCAGTGTTCTTGCCTGGAGAATCCCAGGGACAGGGCAGCCTGGTGGGCTGCTGTCTATGGGTTCGCACAGAGTCAGACACGACTGAAGCGACTTAGCAGCAGCAGCAGTGGATGATTCTTTATATTAGAGCCAAAGTAACTTTTGCAAAGTCATTTTTAGAGTTTGTCTTATTGTGACAAAAGAGTCCTTGAACTAAATAAGTAACACTGGAAAGACTATAGTTTTTCTTAATTATAATAATAATTGAATATCTAAGCCATTGCTCTAATAGAGTTAAAATTGGTTTCTGCTTATCCATTTATTAAGGAAAAGTTGATTGAGTGTGTTTTCTACAGTGCCCTGCTAGGTTTTGTGGATATGAAAAATGGAACCAGGTCTTTCTCTTCAGAGACCTTACAGTCTAGTGGAGAATAAAAACTTAAAAGCCAATAGTTATTATTTATAGATATTATACTAGAGTAGCTATTCTTACCCAGGGATACATGACAAAAACACATAGGCATTTCTATTTTTTTTTTTTCAAAACACACATACATGGCTGTGCCCTTTAGGTACATAAGATTTAAAAAGCATTATTTTAACTGTGACTTGCATATTTATTAGAGCCCCAGAAAGTGAAAGGAAATGCTAGCATTTAGCAGAGAGAATGATTAACCCAGGCTGGGAGGTAGCATTTGCTGTAGGGCAATTTTAATCTGGATATTGAAGAGTATGTGAGTGTTCAGTAGGTAAAGAAAATGGGAAGGGCAGAATCAGAGAAACAGTAGAAGAAAAGGCATATAGGTATACTTATAAATAGAAGGAGGACATCACATTTAAGGATAGAATGGCAGAACAATGACTTATGAAAACTTGTGGGAAAAATACACACAAAACTTTAGACCTATGTTGACTAATCACAAAATAAAGTGTCTTTAGAAGTAAACACGTCAACCAGAATTTGAATCAAAATCAATGCCTCTGCCTGTGTAAGGGCCAACTTAATTTTCTGGCAAGGAAGGAACCAATGCACATGGTTGTGAGGAAGGATGACGGCATGAGAACTGGCTCCCCTTTGAAAGAAAGTTGGCTCAAAACATTTGTTCTCTAGGCAGGATCCTTCTCAATGCATGTCATAGATGAAATTATGCCTTTTCTTGATTAGTCTTCTTTCTAGTTCTTAATAGATCACAAATGAAGTAGGAGTAGGCATGTGAGGTCGATGAGTCTATAAATAATAGACCTTTATATGAGACATGCATTGGACTAAGCACTTGTAAAATATTGCTTTATTTAGTCTTCATGGCTATAGGACTTATCAGCTCCATTTCACTGGTGAGAAAGCTAAGGCTTTGATTGTTGAAAAGTTTGTCTATGATAACTTGATATTCAAACTCAGATTTTAAAGACTTCAAAAGACCCTGCTATACTGTCTTATTTTATGATTTAGAAATGCTGTTCTAATAAATCTTCCACTCATTAGGAGGAAAGTGGTGGAAAACGCACTGAACAAAGTACAGTGTACTGTATGTATGACATAGAAAGAACTGTCAATCAATTAAGTTTTCACTTGCAAGCATAAATTAATTTTGTTATCTTGAGAATATAAATAATTGATAGCTACCATGACTTATCAGTCAAAGTTTGAATGAACTGTCTTCAAATTGAACATTTAGATGAAACATACTCTATACCAGGAAGAAATCTTTAAATAGAAGTTAAAAGAGAGATCAGCATAGCTCTCACGTGTTTATTACTCTTTCTTCCACAGGTTAGGAAATAGGGAAGATATCTTCCTTTCTCACATTTTTATAAGGTTAGACCACTTTCTTTCATGAGTACATAAACCTTCCTGTACAGGTTCAAATGTCAGCTGTTATTACACTCTCACCCTTCTGGGATCTATGATTTACTGACTCCCTGTCAATCTTTCCCATTCACTGAAGGATTTGACATAATTTACCTCTTTACCCCAAATTTTGTACATTGTCAAGATGGCTTCATCGTTTATTGAATTAACCAATATTCTATAAATAGCTTCTCATTTCTGTATTTCCTCTACTCTAATCTTGAAACCTGGACTCACAGGTTCAAATCCACAACCTCACCACTTCAACTTTCCAGTCTTACCATTCCACTGAAAATGGAGGGACCACTTCATCACTAAACCCACAGACATTATTGTGTTCTTGGTAATTGGTTTGTTTCTCAGCATCTTCATCTTGTGAAATGGTCTTTTCAAGCCTCTATGAAATCACATTCCTTGCTTTTGTTTCTTTAATCTTTCTGTGTTTGTGCTCAGTTGCTCAGTTTTGTTTGACTCTCTGCGACTCATGAACTATAGCCTTCAGGCTCCTCTGTCCATGGGATTTTCCAGGTAAGAATACTGGAGAGGTTGTGATTTCCTCCTCCAGGGAATCTTTCTAACACTGCTTTTTAAATCCACTTGATGAGTTCATTGTCCTCTCCATGCTTTTCACTGTCAGCGTTCTTTATATTTTCATTCACAACCTCTCACTGCAAATACATCTATAAGTAATCTCATCAGTTGCCATCTTTTTAAGCCCACTTTCTACCTAAATGACTCCAGCTTAGTTTATCCCCTGGACATTTTGGAGACACATATATCCAACCACACACCAAACTTTTTATTTTGGAGAAGTATTTTCAGGTATTGAGAATCTATGCAGAGGACAGAAGCAACAGTGAATTTACAGAAGCTGAGAAAGTTTCATTTTGAGAAAACTGGAGAATGACAAATGAAATGAAGAAAAATGACAGATATTATTCATGGAGATCTTTATAAAACATACTAAGAGGTGTTGGTGCTTAGTCACTAAGTCATGTCTGACTCTTTTGTGATCCCATGGACTGTTGCCCACGAGGCTCCTCTATCCATGGATTTACCAGGTAAGAATACCAGAGTGGGTTGCCATTTCCTTCTCCAGGGTATCTTCCTGACCCAGGGATCGAAGCTGTGTCTCCCACTTAGCAGGCAGATTCTTTACCACTGAGCCACCTGGGTAATCCACTAAGAAGTGTGGATTTTATCTTAAGTGACAGTGAAGATGTTAGTCATTCAGTCATGTCCCACTCTGCAATCCCATGGACTGCAGCCCACCAGGCTCCTCTTTCCTTGGAATTCTCCAGGCAAGAATACTGGAGTGGGTTGCCATTCCTTTCTCCAGGGGATCTTCCCTGATTCAGGGATCAAACCTGGGTCTCCTGCATTGTGGGCAGATTCTTTGCTGTCTGAGCCAACAGGGAAGAAATACAGAGCAATTTAAAATTTCTAATCACTGCAATTAGAAAGATAACTCTGAAAATAGAGTAGAAAACTGATGATTACAGAAAAGGCAGTAGAAAGTAACAAATTGGGAGACTTTTAAAGTAAACCTTGTGAGAATCTGTGAGAGTCTGAAATAAAATAAAGTAAGTGGAAAGACATATTTTAAAAATGTCTACTAAATAAAGAATGTTTCAGTCTGAGTGATTCACTTGATATGGAATGAACTCCTTTCATGTTAAATTTATTATAGTGTCTGAAAATCAATTTGGGTATGTGAAAAGTAAAGTATTTTATATACATATATGATGTTTATCAGTTATAAATGAAATTTGTAAAATTTATTAACTCTGGAAGCTTTACTCAATCCTAACACAATTGATTGATAAATGAATACATTTTAAAACAAACAAGCAAGTAAAATAAAAAGAGCAAAACCAACAACAGAAACATGGATTATCTTTCAGTGTATTGCTAGAAAAAAAGGATTGTTTTCTGTATCTTTGATCTGGTTGGTTCTAACCAGTTAAGCAGTATCCTCCAGCTTCAGTTGTACCCTGGCCACTTCCCTCCACTGTCTGTGGCATTAATAGTAAATACTGGAGTTTGGCATGTGACTGTTACCTTCCACCTAACTGATAAGTGTGCATTGTCATGTTGAGGAAATAACAACTCAGTCTGCACAGCTGGGCCCTCTGAATGCCACAACATACAGGCTAGACATCCAGAATTAAACTCCTTGGGTTGGTTCCTGATGATTCCCAAGTGCAGGCAAGTGCAAGAAGTAGAAGCATGAAACATTTCCCAAAAGTGATTCTCAGACAATTCAAGTTGGTTTCTGTTACTTGCAACCAAAAGATTCAAATGAATAGTTTCCATGGAGCTTGGGAAGGGAAACATCTTTGATGTGCTTTCCTGGTGGAAGATTTTTGTTCAGCTCACTCAGTGGCTAAACAGAAAGCATCCTGTGCCCACAGGAGAACAGTCTGGGTGAAGAGATCAAGTCCTGAGCCTTTGGAGTGGGAGTATTTACTCCAAGATCCTAGACTATCACAGAACTAATCCTAGGGCATATCAAATAGTGAGAACTCACACAAAAGAAACTACTTGAATACAAAACTCAGCATCACCCAACCACACAAAACAAATATACAAACCCAATCATCAGCAGGCAGGATTGCTATCTTACTCAGCCTTGCCCATCAGAGGAAAAGCAAGCAAACAAAAACTCAGCACAAATGCAGATGTATAGAACAGACTCGTGGACTCTGTGGAAGAGGGCAAGGGTGGGATGATATGGGAGAATGGCATTGAAACATGTTAATTATCATATGTGAAATCAATCGCCAGCCCAGGGCTGATGCTCGGGGCTGGTGCACAGAGATGATCCAAGGGGAGGGAATCGGGAGGGAGGAGGGAGGGGGGTTCTGGAGGGGGAGCATATGTAAACCCATGGCGGTTTCATGTCAATGTATGGCAAAACCAACACAATAAAGTAAAGAAAATTAAAAAAGAAAAAACTCAGCACAAATCTCAGCTTATATGAAGCTTACACAAACCACTGGACCAACTTTAGGAGGGCAGAAACCAAAAAGAAGAATTCAACCTTAAAACCTGGGAAAAGGAGACCTCAAACACAATAAGTTAAAAAAGAATAATGAAAAGGCAGAGAAATACTACACAATGAAGGAACAAACTAGAAAAACAGAAGTCCAAATAAATAGAGAGGACATAGGCAAAATACCTGAAGAAGAATTCAGGATAATGATAGTAAAGATGCTCAAGAACCTTGAAAACAAAACAGAGAAAATGCAAGAATCAATTAACAAAGACTTAGAAGAATTACAGAATTACAAACAACACAATTATTGAAATTAAAAATACTCTAGAAGGAATCAATAGCAGAATATCTGAAGCAGAAGAATGAATCAGTGAGCTGGAAGATAAAATGGTGGAAATAACTTCAGAAGAGCAGAATAAATAAAAGAGAATGAAGAGAACTGAGGATAGTCTCAGAAATCTCTGGGGCAATATAAAATGCACCAACATTCCAATTATAGGGATCCGAGAAGAAGAAGAGAAAAGAAAGGATATGAGAAAATGTTTGAAGAGATTGTAGTTGAAAATTTCCCCAACATGGAAAAGGAAATAGTCAATCAGGTCCAAGACACACAAAGAATCCCATACAGGGTAAACCCAAGGAGAAACAGACCAAGGCACATACTAATGAAACTAACAAAGACTAAACACAAAGAGAGAGTATTAAAAGCAGCAAGGGAGAAGCAACAAGTAACATACAAGGGAAACCCCCTACATTTAACAGCTGATCTTTCAGCAGAAACTCTGCAGGCCAGAAGGGAATGGCAGGATATATTTAAAGCACTAAAATGGGAAAATTTACAACCAAGATTACTGTACCTGTCAAGGATCTCATTCAAAATTGATGGAGAAATAAAAAAACTTTTCAGACAAGCAAAAGTTAAGAGAATTTAGTACCACCAAACCACCTTTACAACAAATGTTAAACAGACTTATATAGTCAAGAAATATAACAGAAGAAAAAAGATCGCAAAATCATCCCCAAACAATTAAGAAAATGGCAATAAGAACATATATATCAATAATTACTTTAAATATAAATGGATTAAATGTTCCAGCCCAAAGATACAGACTGGCTGAATGGATACAAAAACAAGACCCATATATATGCTGTATACAAGAAACCCACTTCAGACCCAAAGACGCATATAGACTGAAAATGAGAGGATGGAAAAACATACTCCATGTAAATGGGAACCAAAAGAAAGCTAGAGTGGCAATCCTCCTGTCAGACAAAATAGACCTTAAAATAAAGAAGATTACAAGAGATAAGGAAGGACACTACATAATGATCAAGGGATCAATCCAAGAGGAAGACATAACAATTGTAAATATCTATGCACCCAACATAGGAGCATACCAATACATAAGACAAACATTAATGGACATAAAAGGAGAAATTGACAGTAACAAAATAATAGCAGGAGATTTTAACATCCCACTCACACCAATGAACAGGTCACCAAAACAGAAAATTAATAAGGAAACACAAGTCTTAAATGAGATGGATCTCACTACTATCTTCAGGACATTCCTTCTAAATGCAGAATACACCTTCTTTTCAAGTGCACATGGAACATTCTCCAGGATAGACCACATCTAAGTCACAAATCAAACCTCAGCAAATTCAAGACAATTGAAATCATATTAAGTATCTTTTCTGACAACAATGCTATGAGAGTAGATATCAATTATAAGAAAAAAAACTGTAAAAAACACAAACACATGGAGATTAAACAACCCATTTCTAAATAACCAACAGGTTACTGAAGAAATCAAAAGGGAAATAAAAAAATTTCTAGAGATAAATGACAAGGAAAACACAACAGCTCAATACCTATGGGATGCAGCAAAAACAGTTCTAAGAGGGAATTTTATAGCAATACAATCCTACCTCAAGAAACAAGAAAAACATCGAATAGACAACATAACTTTACAACTAAAACAACCGGAAAAAGAAGAACAAAAAAACCCCAAAATTATTATAAGAAAAGAAATCATAAAGATCCAAGCAGAAATAAATGAAAAAGAAATGAAAGAAACAATAGTAAAGATTAATAAAACTAAAAGCTGGTTCTCTGAGATGATAAACAAAATCGACAAATCTTTAGCCAGACTCATCAAGAAAAAGAAGAATCAAATTAACAAAATTACAAATGAAAAAGAAGAGGTTACAACAGACAATGAAGAATTACAAAGTATTTTAAGAGACTATTATGAACAACTATATGGCAATAAAATGGATAACCTGGAAGAAATGGACATATTCTTAGAAAAGTTCAATCTTCCAAGACTGAACAGTAAGAAACAGAAATTGTGAACAACCCAATTACAAGCACTGAAATTGAAGCTGTGATCAAAACTCACCCAAAACCCCAAACCCCACAACCAGATGGCTTCACAGGAGAATTCAATCAAATATTTAGAGAAGAGCTAATGCCTATCCTTCTCAAACTCTTTCAAAAAATTTCAGAGGAACAAACATGTCCAAACTTATTCTACGAGGCCACCATCACCCTGATACCAAAATCAGACAAAGATAACACAAAAAAAGAAAATTACAGGTCAATATCACTGATGAACATAGATGCAAAAATCATCAACAAAATTTTAGCAAACAGAATTCAGCAACATATCAAAAAGCCATTATTCCAGGAATGTAAGGATTTCAATATATGCAAATCAATCAATGTGATACACCATATTAACAAATTGAAAGATAAAAACCATATGATCATCTCAATAGAAGCAGAAAAAGCCTTCGACAACATTCAGCACCCCATTATGGTTAAAACTCTTCAAAAAATGGGCATAAAAGGAATCTACCTCAACACAGTAAATGCCATATATGATAAGCCTACAGCAAATTTTATTCTCAATGGTGAAAAACTAAAACATTCCTTCTAATATCAGGAACAAGACAAGGGTATCCACTTTGACCACTTTTATTCAACATAGTTCTGGAAGTCCTAGCTTCAGCAGTCAGAGGAGAAAAAGAAATAAAAGGAATGCAAATCAGAAAAGAAGAAGTAAAGCTCTCCCTGTTTGCAGATGTCATGATACTGTACATAGAAAACCCAAAAGATAGGATCAGAAAATTACTAGAGCTAATCAGTGAATTCAGCAAAGCTGCAGGATACAAAATCAATAATCAGAAATCACTTGCATTTCTATACACTAACAATGAAAAATCAGAAAGAGAAATTAAGGAATCAATTCTATCCTCCATTTCAACAAAAAGAATTAAATATCTAGGAATAAACTTGCCTAAGTAGACAAAAAAAAAAACTACGTAGAAAATTATAAGACACTAATGAAAGAAGTCAAAGACAACATAAACAGATGAAGAGACAGTCCATGTTCCTGGGTAGGAAGAATCAATATTGTGAAAATGACTGTACTACCAAATGCAATCTACAGATTCAAAGTGATTCCTATCAAATTACCAGTGGCATTTTTCACAGAACTAGACCAGAAATGTTCACAATTCATATGGAAACACAAAAGACCCTGAGTAGCCAAAGCAGTCCTAAGAAAGAAGAATGGAGCTGGAGGAATCAACATTCCTGACTTCAGATTATACTACAAAGCTACAGTCATCAAGAGAGTGTGGTACTGGCATAAAAAGAGAAATATAGACCAATGGAACAAGATAGAAAGCCCAGAAATAAACCCATGAAACTATGGTTAACTTATTTTTGACCAAAGAGGCAAGAATATACAATGGGACAAAAACAATCTCATCAATAAATGGTTCTGGGAAAATTGGGAAAACCAGCTACATGTAAAAGAATGAAATTAGAACACTTCCTAACACCATAAACAAAGATAAACTCAAAATGGATCAAAGACCTAAATGTAAAACCAGAAACTATAAAACTCTTAGAGGAAAACATAGGCAGAACACTGGATGACATATATATATATATCAAAGCAAGATCCTCTATGACTCACCTCCTAGAGTAACGGAAATAAAAACAAAAGTAAACAAGTGGGGCCTGATTAAACTTAAAAGCTTTTGCACAGAAAAGGAAATTATAAGCAAGGTGAAAAACCCTCAGAATGGGAGAAAATGAAACAACTGACAAAGGATTAGTTTCTAAAATATATAAGCAGCTCATACAACTCAATGCCACAACAAACAACCCAATCAAAAGGTGGGAAAGAGACCTAAACAGACATTTATCAAAAGAAGACATACAGACAGATGGCTAACAAACACATGAAAAGATGCTCAACATCGCTCATTATTAGAGAGCAAATCAAAACCACAATGAGCTATCACCTCACGCTGGTCAGAATGGCCATCATCAGAATGTCTACAAACAATAAATGCTGGAGAGGGTGTGGAGAAAAGGGAACATTCTTGCACTGTTAGTGGGAATGAAAATTAATACAGCCGCTATGGGAGATGGTATGGAGAGTCCTTAAAAATCTAGGAATAAAACCCACCATATGACCCAGCAATCCCACTCCTAGGCATATACTGCAAGGAAGCCAAAATTGAAAAAGATACATGTATCCCACTGTTCACTGCAGCACTATTTACAATAGCTAGAATACAGAAGCAACCTAGATGTCCACTGACAGATGAATGGATAAAAAAGTTGTGGTACATATATGCAGTACAATGGAATATTACTCAGCCATACAAAGAAACACATTTGAGTCAGTTCTGATGAGGTGGATGAACCTAGAACCTACTATACAGAGTGAAGTGAAGAGAGAAAGTGAAGTCAGAAAGAGAAAGATAAATATTGTATTCTAACACACATATATGGAATCTAGAACAATGGTACTAAAGAATTTATTTACAGGGCAGCAACAGAGAAACAGATATAGAGAACAGACTTATGGACATGAGGAGAGGGGAGGAGAAGGTGAGATATATGAACAGAGTAACACGAAATTTATATTACTATATGTAAAATAGATAGTCAACGGGAATTTGCTGCATAGCTCAGGAAACTCAAACAGGGGCTTTGTATCAACTTAGTGAGGTTCAAAAGGGAAGGCATATATGTATACCTATGACTGATTCATGTTGAACATGAATCATGTTCAACAACATGTCATGTTGTTTGACAGAAAACAACAAAATTCTATAAAGCAATTATTCTTCAATAAAAAATAAATAAAAGAGTGTTTTATGCTAATGAAATTAACTGAAGTTGAGTTAAAATTTGTTGGTCTTATGGTTTAAATGAGTTTATTTATGTGGTATTTTAAACAATCTCATTGCTAATTAAATTTATTTTTCCACAGAAAACTTTTTCATTTATTTAAAAAGTTATGGAAAAATTATCCATCAACTTTTCAGTATAATTTTAATTTTCTACACACATTCTCCTATGTTCTACTAGGTAAAATGTGTGATTTGGAGGGTTTTCAAGGGCTCTCTCTCTATATATATATATACAGTTTTACATTAAAAATCCTGTATGTTTCTTTAGTGTGATCTGGCAGAAATTTTTTTTGACATTATAGTATTATCATTTTCTAGACTGACATATTCTGAAGGTAAACAGTATTTTATATTTAAATAAAAACTGTCTTTAAATGTTATTCTTTCCTCAAACACTGTATGGCATAAACAGGGGCAACATCTCAGAACACAACATTGAGAATCAGACTTCAGGTAAGCGATTTGTGATGATCTCAGGAGAGCAACTAAGCATGCAAACAGGGAGCTTATTCTACTGTACTGGCAGATCACAATCGTGTATGGTGGACCAGTTTCCTAGGATTGCTGTGATAAAGTACTACGGCCTGAGCAGCACAAATGTATTTTCTTATAGTTCGGAGGTCAGAGATCCTAAATGGGTTTCTCTGGGCTGAAATCAAGGTGTTAATAACACTGCATTCCATCCAGAGTTTCTGGGAGAAAATCTGTTTACTTGTCTTTTTCAGGACTCTGCTTTCTTGGATTATGGCCTTGTCTTTGTTCTACTAAGCCAGTGATGTAGATTGCTCTCTTTCTGACTTTGCTGACCTCGGTTTTCATCATATATGTGTGTGTATGTGAGTGTGTGTATGTGTGTATTTTCCTTCTCTCTATAGTCAAATCATCACTTATCTCCCTCTTAAAAGGAGAATTCTAAGGATTCTTCTTTAGATAATTCACAATTTCAAGAGTTTTAAGCATATCTGTAAACTCTCCTTAGTCATGTAAACTAAGACAGTTTCCAAACATTAAGACCTGGCTACCTTTGGGACCAGGTCAGAGGATGAGATGGATGGATGGCCATCCATCTCCGATGCAATAAACATGAACTTGGGCAAACTCTGGGAGATGGTGAGGGACAGGGAGGCCTGGTGTGCTGCAGTCCATAAAGAGTTAGACATGACTGGGTGACTCAACAACAACAACAATTTTGGGGGCCATTACTAAACTTGCACATATAATAATACTATAATACCAGTGCTATTTTTTTCCCTTTGGGCATTTTAATTTCACCTTTCCCGTTTAGAAGCAGAGTAAGAGATGAATTTTGCTTCATGCCCAGATCCATTGAATACTATGTATTTTTCGTTTTGAGGCTCTAGATAGAGGAAGCAGACAGTAAAGCTGCATTAGAAAAATTGTTCTCCAGGAAGGTTCTTCCTCTTGCTATTCTCACTTCTTTAAATTCCAACTAAAGGTATGTATAATACAATGAGTTTGTTTTTCTCAGCTGAGCAGATGAGGCAGAAAGATGGCAGCCCTGGTAACTAGAATACACTACCGCACAAGTGCATTCATTTCACATGCTAGCAAATGTGAAATGCTCAAAATCCTCCAAGCTAGGCTTCAATAATACATGAACTGAGAACTTCCACATGTTCAAGTTGAATTTAGTAAAGGCAGAGGAACCAGAGATCAAATTGCCAACATTTGTTGGATCATAGAAAAAGCAAGAGAATTCCAGAAAAACATCTATTTCTGCTTTATTGAGTATGCCAAAGCCTTGTGGATTACAACAAACTGTGGAAAATTCTGAAAGAGATGGGAATACCAGACCACCTTACCTGCCTCCTAAGAAATCTGTATGCAGGTCAAGAAGTAACAGTTAGAACTGGACATGGAACAACAGACTGGTTCCAAATTGGGAAAGAAGTATGTCAAGGCTGTATATCATCACCCTGATTATTTAACTTATATAAAAAGTACATTATGTGAAGTGCCAGGATGGAAGAAGCACAAGCTAGAATAAGATTGCCTGGAGAAATATCAATAACCTCAGAGAAAGCAATAGCACCCCACTCCAGTACTCTTGCCTGGAAAATCCCATGGACGGAGGAGCTTGGTAGGCTACAGTCCACGGGGTCACTAAGAGTCAGACACAACTGAGTGACTTCACTTTCACCTTTCACTTTCCTGTGTTGGAGAAGGAAATGGTAACCCACTTCAGTGTTCTTCCTTGGAGAATCCCAGGGACGGGGGAGCCTGGTGGGCTGCCATCTGTGGGGTTGCACAGAGTTGGACACGACTGAACCAACTTAGCAGCAACAGCAGATATTCAGATGACACCCTCTTATGGCAGAAACCTAAGAGTGTAACTAAAGGGCCTCTTGATGAAAGTGAAAGAGGAGAGAGAAAAAGCTGGTTTAAAACTCAACATTCAAAAAAACTAAGATCATGACATCCGGTCCCATCACTTCATGGCAAATAGATGGGGAAACAATGGAAACAGCTAGAGACTTTTTTGGGGGGGGCTCCAAAATCACTGCAGATGGTGACTGCAGCCATGATTGGAAGAACAACTATAACAAACCTAGAGAGTGTATTAAAAAGCAGAGACATTACTTTGCCAACAAAGGCCCATCTAGACAAAGCTATGGTTTTTCCAGTAGTCATATATGAGTTGGACCACAAAGAAAGTGGAATGTCCAAGAATTGATGCTTTTGAACTGTGGTGTTGGAGAAGACTCGAGAGTCTCTTGGACTGCAAGGGAGATCAAACCAGCCAATCCTAAAGGAAATCAGTCCTGAATATTCATTGGAAGGAGTAATGCTGAAGCTGAAGCTTCAATACTTTGGCCACCAGATGCGAAGAACTGACTTATTAGAAAAGACACTGATGCTGGGAAAGATTGAAGGCAGGAGGAGAAGAGGACAACAGAGGATAAGATGGTTGGATGGCATCACAGACTCAATGGACATGAGTTTGAGCATTTTCCAGGAGTTGGTGATGGATAGGGAAGCCTGGCATACTGCAGTCCATGGGGTGGCAAAGAGTTGGACATAACTGAGTGACTGAACTGAATGGGAAACAAAGATAACTTTCTTTTCTCTGTTTCCCAAGAAGTAAGATTCTCCTCCCCTTTCTGGCTTCGACTGAGAGGATAGAACCCTGTAAGGCACATAGAATCAATATTTATGAAAGAGATGCATGAAGGGAGGGTGTTCTGATCATCCTATTATATGTGCCGTTATTTCTGATCTTTAAAAAGAATCTAAGGCACTCTGCTCAGAAAAAGCATATTTTTAACCCTGGTGGCCTAAGCCGAACATTCCAACTACTTAATTACATTCTGCATAAGAGTATCCTTCCAAGTGTTCCAGAACTCGTGGTGGTTTTCATTTCCTATCCCTAGCTACTCCGTTGTTGTGCTATTGTTATTATTTAACATTCCTGAGAGTAGACAGATGCGCTGTTTGAAACAGGAGTATGTATTGAATAAGCTAATAGGCTAAAATCTGGTTGCCATATTCCATCTCCAAGTTGAATAAAATAAATGAATTAAAGAAAACATAATAAAAGGAAATAGTGAAAGAAAATACAAGACAAGGCATCTGTCTGGTGAAAACCCAAACCAGCTGATGCAGAGAATAGACTACTTTGTGACTTTGGGTCTGGCTAATGTTCTCCTTTTTTGCAAAAACAATACAACACTTGTGCTTATGCTGTAAATGGACAGGGTTATTATTTTCTAATATAAAAGACTTAAATATGTTTAAAAGGAGGATCACAGAAGGATGGGGCATTTTTGCACAGCAACAGCATTCCATTTAAAATAACAATTGTACATTGTAACACTCCATTCTTCCCATCCAGATTTCTTTGGAATCATTTGATACAGCAGTTCCATTTCTTAACACTGAAATTCACTCTTTGTTAGAATCATACAATTAATACAAAAAATTCACATACTCAGAAAATTTTGACAGCAGGGAGCCAGTGTAGCAATGATTGATTATGACAAGCCCCTAGCCATTCTCTTCTATTTCAGTGGAAGAGCTCTCTCTCCTTGTAAGACAAATCCCTTTATTTGTGCTCTGATACTATACCCTCTGCCTTGGGCAATTCAGTCTACCAACTGTTCTCTCTGGTCTGACTTCAGCCTACTCCGATCTACTTGTCTTTCAGGCTTATGAATGAGCATGCCAAGTCTATTTTATGTAGCATGACAGCAACATTTTAAAAATTTTATTTATTTTTAATTGAAGGATAATTGCTTTACAGCATTGTATTGGTTTCTGTCAAACATCAACATGAATCAGCCATAGGTATACCTCTGTCCCCTCCCTCTTGAAACTCTCTCCCACCTCCCTCCCTATCCCACCCCTTCAGATTGCCACAGAGCCCCCGCTGGGTTTCCCTGAGTCATACAGCAAATTCCCACTGGCTATCTATTTTACATCTGTTGGTGTATATGTTTCCGCGCTACTCTCTCCATTTCTCCCACCCTCTCCTTCCTACTCCCCACCCCAGGGGTCAATAAGTCTATTCTGTATGCCTGTGTTTCCACTGCTGCCTACAAATAGGTTCATCAGTATCATCTTTCTAAATTCCATACTTATGCATTAATACATGATATTTGTTTTTCTCTTTCTGACTTACTTCACTATGTATAAATAGGCTCTAGTTTCATCCACCTCATTAACATTAACTCAAATGTGTTTCTTTTCATGATAGAGTAACATTCCATTGTATATATGTACTATGTATATATCTACAGCTTCTTTATCCAGAACAATAGCAATATTTTTAAAAGAGATGAATATTCTTTTCTCTTTTACGTTTCCTGAATAGGACCTTCCTCTAGTTCTGCCAGAGCCATCTATTTGCCTCGGGGAGGATTAGAATTGTGGAAGCTGGATTGCATTGAGTCAGAGGCAATCATTCTTCAGCTTTTGACATCTGGGATAAAATATGTGAGTTGACTACAAGACTGAAGCTTTGAAAGCCAGGCTTGATTAGGGAAAAAAATTTTTTTCCAAAAATCCTCTAGCTTCCATTATTGTACTAATAGAATCTGCGTTTGAGGAAAACACACTCTTTATGGAGTTAGACAGATGGGTCCTTTGGGCCTCATGCTGAACTCCATGCTGATTTCCCATGGAGGAAGCCTGGGACATGATGCCAGTATCTCAGGAGAGGGAACTGAGAAGCTTGGAGGAAATGAGGGAAGGCTTGCCATTCTATCATAGATATTTTCTGTTTACCAAAGACAGAGTCAGAATATGTCACGAAGAATGCCTGTCATAAAGGGAATTAGGAAGCCTTCCCACTTTTATTGCTAGACCAGGGGTGGGTGAAGTAAATGACGAAACCCATGTATCTTGATTGTGCTCTTTTAGACCATGATTCCAAAAGTGGGAAATGCTATGAAGTGTGAAGAAAACCCAAGAGTGGAGCGGAGTTGACACCACTTTCTGTTTCGAATGCTGGGAGGAGTCACACACGCAGGTTCCTGTCCTACCACAGACCCTCTCTCCGTGGGGAATCGGTATGGGGATGAGAGTGAGGCCTGAAGGACCCACGTGTCTGACTCCACAAGGGATATGTTTTCCTCTATCCCAAATAACCTCCTGGGAAGGAAGAAGGAAAAGTGAAAAACACTTCTGATCGAAATTGGATTTTCAATTGGTGCCTTATCCACATGACTGTTTTATATTAAAAGAAACCATTTAAATCATGTAAGACAGAGGCATATTTTTCTAGAAAGTTTAGGTAAAGTTTTGTTTCCACTAACCAAAGGGGAGAAATAGTGGGTGTTTACCAGATATTTCTGAATGCCAAGTATCCATGAAATATACATCTTGTATCTGGAGCATTTGCCACATTTTGAGTACAGCCTTTGCTAGAGAGAAGCCGGAATCTATTCCCCCAATCTCTCTTGTTATCAGTGTATAGACTCTTCTAAGATATGCTCAGGTTAAGACTTTGATTTGAAAATAAGCAAAGTGTCACAAACAAGGCAGCACTAACATCTGGCTTCTGACATCAGGCCTTACTCTTATTTGCAGGAACTGTGAGTCTTCAATAATATTAGTGTAAACTGTATTGTCATTCACTGCACATGGTGATTGCAGCCATGAAATTAAAAGACGCCTACTCCTTGGAAGGAAACTTATGACTAACCTAGATAGCATATTAAAAAGCAGAGACATTACTTTGTCAACAAAGGTCCGTCTAGTCAAGGCTATGGTTTTTCCAGTAGTCACGTATGGATGTGAGAGTTGGACATTGAAAAAGTCTGAGCACCAAAGAATTGATGCTTTTGAACTATGGTGTTGGAGACGACTCTTGAGAGTCCCTTGGACTGCAAGGAGATCCAACCAGTCCATCCTAAAGGAGATCAGTCCTGGGTGTTCCTTGGGAAGGACTGATGTTGAAGCTGAAACTCCAATACTTTGGCCACCTGATGCGAAGAGCTGACTCACTGGAAAAGACCCTGATGCTGGGAAGGATTGGGGGCAGGAGGAGAAGGGGACGACAGAGGATGAGCTGGCTGGATGGCATCACTGACTCGATGGACATGAGTTTGGGTAAACTCTGGGAGTTGATGATGGACAGGGAAGCCTGGCGTGCTGCGATTCATGGAGTTGCAAAGAGTTGGCCACGACTGAGCAACTGAACTGAACTGAACTGATGCTGAGTAACAGTAGCTGAATGTTTCCACTGTAGTAACCTTATTTTGCAGATGGCTAATGTTCTTTGGTGTGTGGCTTCCATTCTTGACTCTCTGACCAGAGATTCTAGGTGCTACCTATCATGATTTATTAAATACCTTATCTTATTAAGTTGCTGATCATTAGGAACCATAGCCAGTAATGGCTAAATTTATTGAGAGCTTTGTGTGCTCAGTTAGTTGCTCACTAGTGTCTGACTCTTTGAGACCTCCCAAATTGTAGCCCACAAGGCTCCACTGTCCATGAAATTTTCCAGTCAAGAATACTGGAGTGGGTTGCCATTTCCTTCTCCAGGGGATTGTCTCAACTCAGGAATAGAACTCACGTTTTCTGCATCTCCTACATTGGCAGGTGGATTATTTAACATCAAACCACCTGGGAAGCCCCATAGGGTGCTCTACTGAGTACCATCCACAGGTTTATGCAGGAGACCTGGGTTTGACCCCTTGTCAGGAAGATTGCCTGGCAATCTTGCCTAGAGACACCCATGGACAGAGAAACCTTTCAGGCTACAATCCAGGGGGTCACAAAAGTCAGACATGACTGAGCAACTAAGCACACACACATACACATACACTGATTTAAGCAGTTTGAATGTTTTATTTTGGGAACTTCCCAGGTAGCACAGTGGTAAAGAATTTGACTGCCAATGCAGGAGATGTGCAAGAGGTGTGGGGTTGAGGTCTGGATCAGGTAGACCCACTGGAGTAGGAAATGACAACCCATTCTAGTATTCTTTGCCAGGAAAATTCCATGCACACAAGATCCTGGCGAGTTACAGTCCATGGAGTGGCAAAGAGTTGGACACAACTGAACATGCACATGTGTTTTACTTATCTCATGTACTTCCTCTCAACTGTATTAATAAAATAGACACTATTAGTAGCTACATTTTACAGATGAGGCAACTTAGAGGGAGATTCAATAACTTGCCCAAAATTGTTTGTTAACCAGTAAGTGGTGGACCTGAGATTCAAACTCAGCCAGTCTAGCCTTGTAGCCCATATTTTCCCCTTATGCTTTAGAGTTCATTGTTATATATATATAGTTATATATATTTATATTGTGTTATATATATATCATTATATATCATATTATATGTATGATATGATATTATATAATATGTATATTATATGATATATGATATATATATGACTGGACTTCCCAGGTGGCGCTAGTGGTAAAGAACCTGCCTGCCACTGCTGGAGACAGGAGTTTAAACTCTGGGTCAGAAAGGTCCCCTGGAGGAGGGCATGGCACTGACTCCAGTATTCTTGCCTGGAGAATCCCATGGTCAGAGGACACTGGTGAATACAGTTCACAGGGTAGCAGACTGTTGGACATGACTGAAACAACTTAAGTGTGTATGCTAATGTGCATAACTATGCCTATGTATATAATGCATGAGTAAATCTCTAGCTACGTACATTATACATAGTCTGAGAAAATCCCCTACTTATCTCATTCTGTTTATAAACACTGCTATACTTCCCAAGCTTGTCCTTTTTAGATGTGTTGAAAGCATGGTTTGATTTTGTTTTTCCCACTATCTTCCACTTTCAATCCACTAAAATATAGCTTCCTCTCCTGTAATGTTCCCTGAAACTGTTTATCATCAAGGTCACCAGAGTGTTATCAATAGTTTCTTTTTTGGTCTTTATCTCTCTACAACATTTTCTATGTGATTCCTTACTTACTTTTTGATTCTTTTTAACTATTTGGTTTCTGTGATATTTTTGTGACTTGGTTTATATCCTAGAGCCCAAGCCAGTGTTTCTCAGGGCCTTTCATAGACTCTATTTCTTCTGACATACTTTAAATACCATTTCAAATTCTAATCTTCTTTCACTTTCCCTGAATGAACTTAAACACATTCTAGATACAGAAACATTGATGAATCTCTAGCATGTACTTCAGCAAATATATTTATCCTAAGATCTATAATTATACCTCATACTGTCTTCTGGAAACCTCTCCTAGTATGTTCCAAAGATATTTCAAATTCAAACTTAGTATTTCCCAATAAACATATCTTTCCTTTTCAAATTTCTCCTCATTCATTCCCACTTTCAGTTAATGAAAGAATCATCACCTCACTCAATCAAAAAGCCCACAGGTCATCTATTCATTTTCATCTTCATCAGTTCAGTTCACTTACTCAGTCGTGTCCAACTCTTTGCGACCCCATGAACTGCAGCACACCAGGCCTCCCTGTCCATCACCAACTCCCAAAGTCTACCCAAATCCATGTCCATTGAGTCGGTGATGCCATCCAGCCATCTCATCCTTTGTCATCCCCTTCTCCTCCTGCCCCCAATCCTTCCCAGCATCAGGATCTTTTCCAATGAGTTAGCTCTTCACATCAGGGGGCCAAAGTATTGGAGTTTCAGCTTCAACATCAGTCCTTTCAGTGAACACCCAGGACTGATATCCTTAAGGATGGACGGGTTGGATCTCCTTGCAGTCCAAAGGACTCTCAAGAGTCTTCTCCAACACCACAGTTCAAAAGCATCAATTCTTCAGCACTCAGCCTTTTTCACTGTCCAACTCTCACATCCATACATGACTACTGGAAAAACCATAGCCTTGACTAGATGGACTTTTGTTGGTGAAGTAATGTCTCTCCTTTTTAATATGTTATCTAGGTTGGCCATAAGTTTCCTTCCAAGGAGTAAGCATCTTTTGATTTCATGGCTGCAATCATCATCTACAGTGATTTTGGAGCCCCCCAAAATAAAGTCTGACACTTTTCCCACTGTTTCCCCATCTATTTCCCATGAAGTGATGGGACCAGATGCCATGATCTTAGTTTTCTAAATGTTGAGCCTTAAGCCAACTTTTTCACTCTCCTCTTTCACTTTCACCAAGAGGGTTTTTAGGTCCTCTTCACTTTCTGCCGTAAGGGTGGTATCGTCTGCATATCTGAGGTTATTGATATTTCTGCCTGCAGTCTTGATTTCAGCTTGTGCTTCTTCCAGCCCAGCGTTTCTCATGATGTACTCTGCATATAAGTTAAATAAGCAGGGTGATAATATACAGCCTTGACATACTCCTTTTCCTATTTGGAACCAGTCTGTTTTTACATATCCAGTTCTAATGGTTGCTTCCTGACCTGCATACAGGTTTCTCAAGAGACAGGTCAGATGGTCTGGTATTCACATCTCTTTAAGAATTTTCTACAGTTTATTGTGATCTGCACAGTCAAAGGCTTTGGTATAGTCAATAAAGCAGAAGTAGATGTTTTTCTGGAACTCTCTTGCTTTTTCGATAATCCAGTGGATGTTAGCAATTTGGTCTCTGGTTCCTCTGCCATTTCTAAAACCAGCTTGAACATCTGAAAGTTCATGGTTCACATATTGCTGAAGCCTGGCCTGGAGAATTTTGAGCATTACTTTACTAGTATGTGAGATGAGTGCAATTGTGTGGTAGTTTGAGCATTCTTTGGCATTGCCTTTCTTTGGGATTGGAATGAAAACTGACCTTTTCCAGTCCTATGGCCACTGTTGAGTTTTCCAGATTTGCTGGCATATTGAGTATAGCACTTTCACAGCATCATCTTTTAGGCTCCATCTCAATTCACTATCAAGTACTAAATACATTACCTCCTTAACAATACACAGCCATCCCCTCCTCACCGTCTCTACCACCTCTGCTTTTATCTTTTTGTACTACTTACTATGTACAACAGCCTGCTAAATCCATCTACATGGGATTTCCTCTTTATATTTTCCACCTCCTACAGAATAAGCTTTAAAAAACATGAAGGTAATTATTTCACTTCTCATTTAACATCTTTCAGTTGCTCCCCATTACTAAGGACACAGTCTGAGCTTCTCAGCCACTACTTACTTGATCTGGCCTGTGCTCATCTGGATCCTTTATCATCATACAACTCTCTGTCTACAGACCACATCCCATTTAACTGATTTAGCTGCAGTTTCCTCTAATACTCATGCTCTCTCGTGCACCTGTTTGCATTCACTATTAAATTCATGTGACCCAGTTGGCTTACTCCTGCTTATCCATCAAAACCCATCTCAGATTTTATGGTTTCCTTATCTTCCCATGTGCTCATCTAAGTGATAACAGTGTTAATTAACTCTGTGATATTTTCTCACCCACCAGACTGTGACACTTCAAAGGAGATCTGCTATGTCTTTTGTCTCAGAATATTCAGGCCTCCCAAGATGACTGGATTATTGTAGAAGCTAAATGAGTTGGTATCAAAATTGCACATACTTACTTGAAAGCTGAGTGAACTCAGGCCCAGAGTGGCTAAGTTACTTGTTCATTGTCACACTGCTAGTAAGTGACAATGATGTAACTCTTTGTGATTCTTTAACTGACATTCTCAGAACTTAACAAAATGCCTGAAATACAGAAAAGACTTAATATATACTTGAATGAATGAATGAACAAGGAAAAGAAAAATATCTCACTTTCCATAACAAAAATGTTTTAAAATAGTGAATTTCAAAATACTGCAGAGAAGGGAAGCTAAAATACATACTTTGTTTTAAGTGTTCTTATTAAATGGCAATATTTAAAGAAAATATTTACAGTGTGATTTCCTGATTTTAAAGAGCCAAGTGACATTTTTAATATTTACTCTCTAAATCTGCATGTAGTTGTTTATACTGAATAATATAAAATTAAAATTAAGGAGACTAATAAATTTTATATGAAGAAAGGAGTTAACATTTCCCAGATTTATAATACCCTTTGGAATGCATGGAATTTCTTTTAAAGAGCATCCTTCTAAATCAGTAGAACAGTAGAGTGGGAGGCAGAATTCAAGGATTGCCCCTATGATCTCCATCTTTTGTTGATAAAGTGAAAATGAAAATCACTCAGCTGTTTCCAACTCTTTGCAACCCCATGGACTATCCAGTCCATGGAATTCTCTAGGCCAGGATACAGGAGTGGGTAGCCTTTCCCTTCTCCAGAGGATCTTCCCAACCCAGGGATTGAACCAGGTCTCCCACATTGCAGGAGGATTCTTTACCAGCTGAGCCACAAGGGAGGCCCAATATACATATAGGATTGTTGTTACATCCTATATAATCCTCTCCTCCTGATTGTGGGCAACAGCTGTGATTTGCTTTTAGCCAACAGAATATGGAAAAGGTGATGGGACATCACTCCCATGATTGTACTTTAAAACCTCCTTTAATAGACCAGAGTGAGGGCCTCTCTCTTGCCGGCTTTGACAAAAGAAGACTCCAAGAGAGGGTCACTTGATAAGGAACCATAATGGCCTCGAGTAGCTGTTTACCAGCCACAAATAATTGAATTCTGCCAACAATCAGTGTGAGCTTCGGCTAGACTCTGAGTTTCAGAAAAATCGCAGCCCAGCCAACACCTTCAGTGTTGAAAATGGCTTCAAAAAAAAAAAAAAGGCTCAATTTTGGGAGAAAATCCAGTTAAGGTGTGCCTGAATTCTTTACCTATGGTAATTGCATATGTGCTCAGCCACTCAGTCTTGTCACTCTTCGTGACCCTACCGGGCTGTAGTCAGCCAGGCTCCTCTGTCCATGGGATGCTCCAGGCAAGAATACTGGAGTGGGTTGCCATTTCCTCCTCCAAGGAATCTTCCTAACCCAAGAATGGACTCTGTATCTCCTGTGTCTCCTGCATTGCAGGCGTATTCTTCACTGCTGAGCCATCAGGAATGAGAAAATAAATAGGTGCTGTCTTCGGGCCTAAGTTTGTGGTGATTTTCTGTTTAAAACTAATATACCATAGGTTAGTCCTCCATGTATTTAACATAACAAAACCTATTATATAACTTTAAAAATTTCAAGAAAAAATATGTATGTTAACGAAAAGCAAAGTTTCAAAGCATTAAAGGAAAAGAAAATCTAATTGCTATCTGAATTATAATCCATGTTTCAAAATATGATAATTAAGCTGTAAGAGAAAAATATATCATAAACAATTGAGAATGAATAGTAAAGTCTTATATGGATTTTAATAGACAAGAAAGGAAAACCCCAATCCTATGTTTTACTTGAATTTGCATCAATATTTATCCACACCTTTCTGTTCTAGAGTATTTTGTGGCTTTTATTTTGCAAACTATAGTGGGTCAATCTCTGCTTTATCTAAGAAAGTAAACTATATCAAAAATACTTAAAATTATATACAAAATAAGCAATATTTTTAGTAACACTAATAAAAATTTCAAATAGTTCTAATATTTTTATCATTAAAATTTAACAACATACTTCTCTGTAATAATTGTGTCTCATAAACTTGTCCTTTCTCTAACTCTCTTCTTTCACATGACATAACACATATGACTTTGTCACTATCAAAAATAAGTTTTAACTTTGGGAGGTGGGAGGGGGATTCTGGAAGGGGGACACATATACACCCATGGCGGATTCATGTCAATGTATGGCAAAACCAACACAATATTGTAAAGTAAAAAGTCTGTATTGAATTTGTTACAGTAAAAACATAAAAATTAAAATTAAAAAAATAAAGTACTATGGGGAAAAAAATAAACCTTAAGTTTTAAAGTGAAAGTGAAGTCGCTCAGTTGTGTCTGACTCTTTGCGACCACATGGACAGTAGCCCACCAAGCTCCTCCGTCCATGGGATGTTCCAGGCAAGAATACTGCAGTGAGTTGCCATTTCCTTCTCCAGGAGATCTTCCCAACCCAGGGATTGAACTTGGGTCTTCTGCCTTGTAGGAAGACACTTTACAGTCTGAACCACCAGGGAAGTCCTAAGACTGTAACAAATATATCTTAAAGAAAACAAGTGTTTAAACAACCAAATTTAGAAATCTCTCATTTATAATTGAAAATGTTAAAACTAAAAATCTGAAAAATACTTAAAATGATACCCTAAAAATGTCCCTTTCAGCTGTGTGGAAATAAAATAGTTTTATGTTTCTGTGCATGTGTGCTCAGCTACTTCAGCTGTGTCCAACTTTTTCTGATCCTGTGGACAGGAACCCACCAGGCTCCTCTGTCCACAGGATTTTTCCAATAAGAATACTGGAGTGGGTTGCCACTTCCTCCTCCAAGGGATCTTCCCCACTCAGGGATCAAACCTACATCTCCTGTGGATTCTTTACCACTGAGCTACCAGGAAAGCCCCTTATGGTACTGTAACATGTCTTATTTTCTTAAGTCTTAGGAAAGTCTTTCTTATTTCCAAATTCTTAAGTGTTCTGAGTTTTAATGACATTATCATTTTCTATTTGTGATAGGATGACTAGCCTTAGGTAGCTCATAGAAACTGTTATTCACTTCTTGCTTCATAACATTCTGGGTACAATATGTACCAACAATTTTTTCTTTGTTTTCATTCCTGAGGCTGATCTGATATTAAAGTGCTGGCTTTAATAAGTTTCCACTTCAGTCTAAAACAGATAATTTAAGAAATCCAGAATAGTAGAGTCTGCCAAACAGCAGAGTCTCAGTGTTTCCAGAAAACCAGATTGCTATTTCACTTCTTCCATTGTGAGAAAACCCAGGCCTGTGGAATATGCCACCTCTTCCTCAGAGTAAATAGCTCTCTCTCTGAGCCAGTGACTTCACCGAGGAAGTGCTCAGTGTTAAAGGCTCTCTTTCAATCCCACTTCTTATTTTATTGTTTGCTTTTGGTTTAAATTTTATTGCTTTCACATCTGGATGGCACGGCTTTCATGTGGTATTAAAAGTATGTGTCCAAAACTGTGCCCCCAATGCACATCCTGTTTGTCTTTTGATTTAAATTTCTGTTTAGTAAACCTTCGTGGTTTGGATTCAATGAAGAATACTTTCAGCCAAACTCCCTACCCACTTCCTCAAAAATAATAACGCCCCTGTCTGTCCCTCCCTCACCCACCTTTCCTCTGCTAAGTTGATACTGTCTATCAGCCACCTTCTTAGGAATATTTAAGAATGGTGTATCATCTCTCAATGATAAAAATCTATGTCTAAAGCATTAGTACTCTGGTACCTCTTTTCACAAAATGTTTGTTTTACATGCTACGCCATTATCAAATACTAAACCTCATAGCTCAGTTGGTAAAGAATCCATCTGCAATGCAGGAGACTCCGGTTCGATTTCTGGGTTGGGACAATCCCTTGGAGAAGGGAAAGGCTACCCACTCTAGTATTCTGGCCTAGAGAATGCCATGGACCGTATAGTCCATGGGGTTGCAAAGAGTCAGATGTGACTGAGTGACTTTCACTTCACATCAGGCTCTGGCAGAAAAATAACCAATTTCTGAATTATGAGATACTTGCTTTAGAAAAACATAAATAATTGCCTTTTCAAAAATAGTCTAGCAACTGTATTTTTCTGTTCATATCCAAAAAAGAAACATGACTGAAATATTTTTCAAGTTTTCACTTCAAATCGATCATAAAAATCCTATCACTAATGAACAGATTTACCTGACATGCCATATAAAATTAATTAAAAAAAACCTATCGTTTAAGCCAAAATTTTTGAAGCAAATAAATCTGGTTGTTCTTGGCTTTTCTTAATTTGCTTACTTGGGGGTATGTTCTCCCCAGATCCACACATATAATTTCCATTGCGTTTAAAAAGGGTTATGAACACACATCTGAAGGAGACTTGACCACTCAGTGTTTGATGTTCTAAAGCCAACTAAAGCATGAACCTCTTGCTTCCTTTCTGATCCCAGCCCTTTTCAATGAGAACAATGCTTATGCAAGATTTCCTAGGGGGATTTTGTGACTTGAGGTTTTAATAATCTAGGCTAAAATTCAAATAGGAACCACAGCTGTTTGGATAAGATTCTTAGACCTCTTTATTTGAACTGCAGTGAACTTACCAGAAATTTAAATATTCTCAGCAATATTTGATATGTAAGAGTGACATATGATAGCTTTCTTTCAGATACAAAGAGTATCTATATACTTGAAAAGAGTATGAAAATAAAATAAAAGAACATGTACGTTCCTTAACCATTTGCAAGTATGTTTAAGAACAGATTTGGCTCTTTTAAAAAAAAGCATAAGCATCACTCTTCTAAGTCAATAAAAGAAATCTATTGAAAATACTTTATATTTTCTGTCTTTCTGTTGAAATTCTCATCTTGTTCTTCTGACCTTGGCAAATATTCATGATTGTTAATTTGAACTCTCTATAAGGTAAATCATGTATCTCTATTTCATTAAGATTAGTTTCTGGAGATTTATCTTGCTCTTTGGTTTGGAATGTATTCCTCTATTTCTGTACTTTCCTTGACACTGTTGGTTTCTGCATATTGGAAGAAACAGTCTTGACAGAGTGACCTCATTAGCAGATGAACCTTGTTGATAAGCCTCTGAGTTGTCTCTCAAGCTCTCATGATTGTATAAGTGGCCTTGCTTGCTCTTAGTGGCTCCTGGTAGTTGAGGCTGTGCCAGTATCCATCAGTTTCCCAAGGGGGATCAAGTCAGAACCTAGATGGAGGATGATTAGACCCCTCAGACACAGCTGGGAAAGTTACACGGTTGAACGGCTTCCTGGGGAAAACTGTGAGACAGGCATTTTTACTTGCTTCTTCTGTACTAGGTTCAGGTATAGAGCTGCTAGGGGTTGTTCCTGTGCCCATTAAATACTTTTTCTTTGTTTGCTTCAGTTCTCTGGGACTTGTGAATGCAACTGCATTTCCCTATTAAAGCCCGGTAATCCGGAGGTGCATTCTTTGGGTGACTGCTGTAAAAGATGGGCCACCAGACATGTATACAAGCTCCTTCCAGGGAGCTACTGGTGACTTGGAGTGGGCTGGAAGGAGAAAGCAAGAGTAGTGTCTTCCAGCTTCCCCAGTCTCTGGGGAGGATCCCAGCTAGATCCTATTGTTGTTCAGTCTCCAAGCTGTGTCTGACTCTTCGCGATCAGATGGACTACAGCATGCCAGGCTCTTCTGTCCTTCACTATCTCCCAGTGTTTGCTCAGACTCATGTCCTTTGAGTCGATGATGCCATCCAATCATCTTATCCTCTGTCAACCCCCCCTCCTCCTGCCCTCAATCTTTCCCAGCATCAGGGTCTTGTCCAGTGAGTCGGCTCTATGCATCAGCTGATGAAAGTACTGGAGTTTCAGCTTCAGCATCAGTCCTTCCAATAAATAATCACGGTTGACTTCCTTTAGGATTGACTGGTTTGATCTCCTTGCTGTCTCAAGAGTCTTCTCCAGCACCACAAGTCGAGAACATCTTTGGTGCCCAGCCTTCACTAGCCAGTGTCTGCTAAATGAGCAGTTTGACCCTCAGATGGTTTTCAAAGTATGCAGATAAACTCTTTCAGGAAAAGACAGAGATAGGCAATTTTGCCTTCTCCCTCTGCCTTGAGCGCTTGGAGGTGGTGGGGTGGGATGGAGTGGGGGGGTGGGAAAGGGTGTGGAGTGGTGGTGGATAGCCACGGTAAGTATTCCCATTATTTAAGAATCATTTCTTTGTTTACTATGGTTCTGTGGAATTCAGGGATGATAGCCCTATTGGCTTTCAAGGCTAGCTGCTTTGGGAACCCCTTCTTTCAGTGGGGGTATTACAAGTTGGGGCACTAGCTGTGGGATTTTTCCATCCTCAGGGAGAAGCTGAGAGTTGAGGGTTCTCTCCAGGTTGTATAGCTTTGTCAGGAGCGGGGTCTGTGTTAAGAGTATACCTGGCCTTTTGGTATACCTACCTGTTTGGTGGTGGTGGTTTAGTCTCTAAGTCCTGTCTTACTCTTGTGACCCCATGAACTGTAGGACCCCTCCAGGCTCCTCTGTCCATGGGATTCTCCAGGCAAGAATACTGGAGTGGGTTGCCATTTTCTTCTCCAAGGGATCTTCCCCAACCCAGGGATCAATCCCACGTCTCCTGGATTGCAGATGGATTCTCCTTCCTGAGCCAACAAGGAAGCACTTCCTATCTGTTTGAAATAGGTTTTTTATTCATCCAATGAATAGGAGTCACTTAGTTTCTAGGTCTCTCTCAGAGAGGACTGCTTGTCTATAGCTGTCCATTCAGTGCATCTATGATAGGAAGAGAGCTTCAGAGCCTCCTAGATCACCATCTTTATTCTATATTCTGTTGCATTTTTTTTCCTTCTGTTCAGCCCAAGTACTCTTGACAATACTTTAATATCAGATCTTTGAGACCACTGAAGTAGAATCTGTTATTTCCTGGAATAATAAGCTATGTCTTCATTCTGTTATTCATTTGGGGATACTTTTAAAATTTGATTTTTGTACACTTATAAAAGAGTATTGAGTTTAAAATGTAAGATCTATTGAAGGCTCTGTTCAAAAGGTTCCTGAATCTCCAAATATGATAAATAACAGCTTTTAATTTTATTTAAATGAAGCCCCAGTATTCACATAAAGAGTAAAAACTTCATAGTCTATCACTGGGTTAGAATGCTATTTAAATATTTATTGTTGTTTTAGTTGGTAAGTCATGTCCAACTCTTTTGTGACCCCATGAACTGTAGCTGCCAGGCTCCTCTGTCCATGGGATTCTCCAGACAAGAATACTGGAGTGGGTTCCCATTTCCTTCTCTGTGAGATCTTCCTGACCTAGGGATCAAACTTGGATTGCCTGCACTGGCAAGCAGACTTCTTATCACTGAGCCACCTTGGAAGTCCATATGTAACCAATAAATGACAACATAGTAAGTAGTATGCAGGGAGAGAATATAATGGAACAAACATCTATGAATGATCTGGAACTAAATTTAGGTAAAGGACCTACTACAAAGACAGGAAACTTTTTGAGCTGGAAGGCTTGAGACAGCTTTGAGGCTCATTTTGGGTGCCAAGAGACCTACAGTTTCTGGGTCTGCTGGGTGACAGGCATTTTTCTGGGTGAATATATCCTGGGAAGAATACCAGTATTGAAGCCCTCTGTTCTCGGTGGGCATCAGCCCCACAGGCCCTTGTGCACAATCCACTTAGTGTCTGTCATATAATCTAGCCATTTCTAAGTTCTCTACAGAATCCTGTGAATTTACAAGTTGCATAATGCATTTCCAGAAGGGAAGAAGTGCTTCCTGTTGGTAGCAAGTGAGCTCTGGATATGTCCTTCAACTTCTGCCAGATCTGCTTAATATTTTATCTGCTTTATATTACATTCTGATTAAAATTTAATTTAAACCAATTTTCTAATATTTTTAAAGGAAAATTTAGTTCCATGCATTGCATAGAATATTTAAAAGTCTCAGTATATTAAAGATTTCTCAGGAATTCTATTTGTTGCCCTCTTGCAACAACTACCAACTTACTTGGGTTTTTCTTACCTTGGACATGGGTTATCTCTTCATGGCTGCTCCAGCAAAGTACAGCTGCTGCTCCTTACCCTGGATGAGAGGTATCTCCTCCCAGACACCCCTCCTGACCTTGAACGTGGAGTAGCCTTTCTCGGCCCTCCTGCGCCCTGCACAGCCACTGCTCCGTGGATGTGGGGTTGCTGAAGTAAGACGGTAGGTGTTGCAAGAGGGCATCATAGGGCAGACACACTGAAACCATAATCACAGTCTGATTATATGGACCACAGCCTTGTCTAACTCAATGAAACTAAGCCATGCCATGTGGGGTGACCCAAGACAGATGGGTCATGGTGGAGAGGTCTGACAGAACGTGGTCCACTGGAGAAGGGAATGGCAAACCACTTCAGTATTCTTGCCTTGAGAACCCTATGAACAGTATGAAAAGGCAAAATGGTAGGATACTGAAAGAGGAACTCCCCAGGTCGGTAGGTGCCCAATTTGCTACTGGAGATCAGTGGAGAAATAACTTCACAAAGAATGAAGGGATGGAGCCAAAGCAAAAACAATACCCAATTGTGGATGTGACTGGTGATAGAAGCAAGATCTGATGCTGTAAAGAGCAATAATGCACAGGAACCTGGAATGTTAGGTCCACGAATCAAGGCAAATTGGAAGTGGTCAAACAGGAGATGGCAGGAGTGAACACTGACATCCTAGGAATCAGCAAACTAAGATGGACTGGAATGGTTGAATTTATCATTATATTTACTACTGTGGGCAGGAATCCCTGAGAAGAAATGGAGTAGCCATCATGGTCAACAAAAGAGTCCAAAATGCAGTACTTGGATGCAACATTAAAAATGACAGAATGATCTCTGTTCATTTCCAAGGCAAACCATTCAATATCACAGTAAACCAAGCCAATGCCCCAACCAGTAATGCTGAAGAAGCTGAAGTTGAACGGTTCTATGAAGACCTACAAGACGTTTTAGAATGAACACCCCCAAAAGATGTCCTTTTCATTATAGGAGACTGGAATACAAAAGTTGGAAGTCAGGAAACACCTGGAGTAATGGGCAAATTTGGCCTTGGAGTACAGAATGAAGCAGGGCAAAGGCTAACAGAGTTTTGCCAAGAGAACGCCCTGGTCATAGCAAACACCCTCTTCCTACAGCACAAAAGAAGACTCTACACATGAACATCACCAGATGGTTGACATCAAAGTAAGAATGATTATATTCTTTGAGCCAAAGATGGAGAAGCTCGATATGGTCAGCAAAAACAAAACCAGGAGCTGACTGTGGCTCAGTTAGTGAACTCCTTATAGCCAAATTCAGACTTAAATTGAAGAAAGTAGGGAAAAACACTAGACCAGTCAGGTATGACCTAAATCAAATCCGTTATGATTTTACAGTGGCAGTGACAAATAGATTTAAGGGACCATATCTGATAGACAGAGTGCCTGATGAACTATGGACGGAGGTTGTACAGGAGACAGGGATTAAGACCATTCCCACGGAAAAGAAATGCAAAAAAGCAAAATGGCTGTCTGAGGAGGGCCTACAATTAGCTGTGAAAACAAGAGAAGGGAAAAGCAAAGGAGAAAAGGAAAGATATACCCATCTGAATGCAGACTTCCAAAGAATAGCAAGGAAAGATAAGAAAGCCTTCCTCAGTGATCAGTGCAAAGAAACAGAGGAAAACAATAGAATGGGAAAGACTAGAGATCTCTTCAGAAAATTACAGATACCAAGGGAATATTTCATGCAAAGATGGGCTCAATAAAGGATAGAAACGGTATGGACCTAAGAGAAGCAGAAAATATTAAGATGAGGTGGCAAGAATACACAGAAGAACTATAAAAAAAAGATCTTCACAACCCAGATAATCATGATGGTGTGATCACTCACCTAGAGCCAGACATCCTGGAAGGTGAAGTCAAGTGGGCCTTAGGAAGCATCACTGCAAACAAAGCTAGTGGAGGTGATGGAATTCCAGTTGAGCTGTTTCAAATCCTAAAAGATGATGCTGTGAAAGTGCTGCACTCAATATGCCAGCAAATTTGGAAAACTCAGCAGTGACCACAGGACTGGAAAAGCTCAGTTTTCATTTCAACCCCAAAGAAAGGCAATGACAAACAATGCTCAAACTACTGCACAATTGCACTCATCTCACACGCTAGTAAAATAATGCTCAAAATTCTCCAAGCAAGGCTTCAGCAATACATGAACTGTCAACTTTCAGATGTTCAAGCTGGTTTTAGAAAGGGCAGAGGACCCAGAGATCAAACTACCAACATCCACTGGATCATTGAAAAAGCAAGAGAATTTCAGAAAAAATATCTATTTCTGCCTTATTGACTATGCCAAAGCCTTTGACTGTGTGGATCACAACTAACTGTGGAAAATTTCTTCAAGAGATGGGAATACCAGACACCTGACCTGTGTCTTAAGAAACTTGTATGCAGGTCAGGAAGCAACAGTTAGAACTGGACATGGAAGAATAGACTGGTTCTAAATAGGAAAAGGGGGACACCAAGGCTATATACTGTCACCCTGCTTATTTAACTTCTATACAAAGTACATCATTAGACATGCTGGGCTGGAAGAAGCACAAGCTAGAATCAAGATTGCCGGGAGAAATAACAATAACCTCAGATATGCAGATAACACCACCCTTTGGGCAGAAAGTGAAGAGGAACTATAAAGCCTCTTGATAAAAGTGAAAGAGAAGAGTGAAAAAGTTGGCTTAAGGCTCAACATTCAGAAAACTAAGATCATGGCATCTAGTCCCATCACTTCATGGCAAATAGTTTGGGAAACAGTGCAAACAGTGGCTGACTTTATTTTTCTGGGCTCCAAAATCACTGCAGATGGTGATTGCAGCCATGAAATTTAAAGAAGCTTACTCCTTGGAAGGAAAGTTATGACCAACCTAGATAATATGTTAAAAAGCAGAGACATTACTTTGCTAACAAAAGTCCATCTATTCAAGGCTATGATTTTTCCAGTAGTCATGTATGGATGTGAGAGTTGGACTGTGAAGAAAGCTGAGCGCCGAAGAATTGATGCTTTTGAAATGTGGTGTTGGAGAAGACTCTTGAGAGTCCCTTGGAGTCCCAACCAGTCCATCCTAAAGGAGATCAGTCCTGGGTATTCATTGGAAGAATTGATGTTGAAGCTGAAACTCCAATACTTTGGCCACCTCATGCGAAGAGTTGACTCATTGGAAAAGACCCCAATGCTGGGAAGGATTGGGGGCAGGAGGAGAACGGGACGAAAGATGATGAGATGGCTGGATGGCATCACTGACTCGATGGACATGGGTTTGGGTAAACTCTGGGTGTTGGTGACGGACAGGGAGGCCTGGTGTGCTGCGATTCATGGAGTCGCAAAGAGTCAGACACGACTGAGTGACTGAGCTGTGCTGATGATGAACTGAAAATTATTGAATGAGTTTCTAGCTTTGGGGCATAATTGATCATCTATTTCTTCCATTTTTTCCTCCTTTTTTTCTCAAACCATTGATATTCAGTGCATAGTGCACATTTATTCTGTATTTCAAGTAATTACTTTGTTCTTGGATAGGTTGAGAAGACTTAGGGAAAACAGATTTAAAGCTTATAAAGGCATAATTACCCCAGGTCTATGCTTGCTGTTCACCAAAGGTTAAATTTTGAGTTCAGGTTTCAACTTACTTTTAACTGAGAAAGTGTGATTCTTCCTCTTTTTATCAGTCAAATCCACTTGTATGAAAGAGAAAATATAATAGTAGTTTCAAAATGCTTGGGACTTAATCCAGGGAATTAAATGTTTAAGAGATGAAGGAATGAGAGCTAGAGGCTATCTAGATGGGAGGTGGAGAGGAACACAACATACAGTACAATAGAAAGAATATGGGTTTTATTATACATGGATTTTTTTTTTTTATTGTTTTTGCCATACATTGTCATGATATCACCATGGGTTTACATATGCTTCCCCTCCGGGTTCCCCCTCCCTCCTCCCTCCCCCCCGGGATATACATGGATTTTTGAGACGAGAATGAGTTCTAAAACTTAACAACCATGAGATTTTCTATAGATTATTTATCTTTCTGGGCTTTTGTTTTCATATTTACAAAAATTATTAAAGTAATTCATAGGGTTTTTTTGAGAAGTAAATGAGATGATGTATCTCAGTAGCGGTAAATGGTAGCACTGATGGAATGATGTATTTATCACAGATATTATATCACATTTCTGCCTTGTTTTGTCTGAGATATGTAGGAGATAAGTAGGCTTATATTTGGTCAATAAAACTATCAAAAACCTAATATGATGCCTTTTGTTTGTACAAAATTCTAGTCTCATTTTACTTGAAATATTTTTGGTGTAATATTGACTGCTGCATTTCAGGAGATCCATGGGAGTAATATAAGTTGTCTATATAAGCAAATAGATAGGAAGATGAGGACTGAGCAAGGTATGATATTAATAGGGTTCCTAAATTCAATAAATGTAGCTACAGAGTTATTCTTTACAAAGTGATACAGGACTTACACTAAACTCTTTCAAAAACTTAAATATCAGGATAAGAGTATAATGTGAAGGTTATCTTAGTTGAAAAATAAAATTTAAAAATACAAGGAAAAAGAAGATATGTTTCGTGACCAAATCCATTTGACATTATAGTATTGCTTTAATGTCATAAGAGTCCCTTCTCTGCATAAATTTTATTTTTTATTCATAAGTGGTATTTTATTGGAGCCAAGAATCTTATTTACAAAGCATTACACATTTTAAGGTGGGCTTCCCTGATGACTCAGACCATAAAGTATCTGCCTGAAATGCAGGAGACCTGGGATGGATCCCTGGGTTGGGAAGATCCCATGGAGAAGGGAATGGCTACCCACACCAGTATTCTTGCCTGGAGGAGAGCCTGGTGGGCTACAGTCTGTGGGGCTGTAAAGAGTCAGACACGACTAACAAACACTTTCACTTTCATACTTTTAAAGACAAACACTGTCACCACAGCATTAAAATTTCAATATTCAAAATTCAAATTAACAACACAGAAAAAAACACAGAAATTTATTTTCAGATGATATGGTTATTGCAGCACTACCTTTATAATTTCTTTTCCAGAGTCCAAAGATGGAGGCAAGCCCTAAAAATGTAGCAAAAGCATTTTGGCACATTGGTATTCATAATCTAGTTTGTGAAGAAATGTTTCCATGAGATTCACAGAGTATTCTTTGGAAGAAGGAGGCAAGGATTGGTCTTTCTGTTGTCCTTCAGAAATGCCAGCTTTCTGGGAGTTCAGAAACAGCCACAATACAAACAGTATAATGAGAGACAACTCTGGCTGGGAAAAATGTGTCTTCCATCAGAACAGGACTTCCAATTTCTGAGGGAGATCCAACTTCCATTTTTTAAAAGTATGGTCATTTCCAGCAATCCCACTTTTAATTTCCAAGAGTTCTTTGTTGACCTCTGAAATTCTTCTGCTCATCCTATCTGTTAGTATGTCCTAAATTAAGTTGCTTTTCTTATATAGTTGATGATGTCAACTGTAGATTTTTTAAAGTATTTTCTTCTTCTCCAATGTTTTTTCTTTTTCTCTTTATTTTGGTCTCTATTTTATGCTGCAGGCTCTTCTCAAATGATATTTCATTTTTCATAAATATCCCTCTAAAAAGGGACTGGACACTGTGTGTCTGGGTGTGCTTTTGAGTGGAGATCTTTTTTACAGGATGATTGGACAAGTAAACTGACTTTTCTTGGGAGATTTGTTTATGTCAGTGTCTATACATCATTTTTCTGAAACCCTGATGTTTCTCTAAAGAAGAATCATCTCTTCTTCTGCCTAGAGTGAGCCAAGGGGTGAGGGAGGTAGATGGCTGCAGCAGTATCAACTCTAAATACTTTATCACAATTTCTCATCTACCATTGGGAAATTCTTTTCTTCTCTGTGACTTTTGTCCTTCAGTTTGGGAAGTCTTGGTTCAGTTTCTATAAATATGATCTCCTGAGGTCATGGCTAGGGGAGAGGTGAAGGGTGTGTGTGTGTGTGCCTTCGTGTGGGGGAGTGCCAAGAGAGAATGGTCACCTAGCTCCACACACTGGGAAAGGTGACTGATGTGCCTGTGAGTTTTTGTGTGTTGGGGGTGGTGGTGGTGGAAATTGTTCCATACACAAATTTTTGAAGTAGTCCTCCTGTTTCCAAGTCTGCACCTTATCTCGTGTTTTTTGGTAATTTATTACCTCCAAGAACAGAGTTCTTTAGAATTATCTCCTTTGTTTTTTGATACACTTCTCTGCAGGCATTTAGTCTGTAACTTCTCCTCTGATAAGACAGTTAGCCTTCCATGAGCTTTCCATCTTTCAAAATATATTAATTGAAATTGCTAGTTTGTGTTTGGCTCCTCTTTTGCTTTTTCTGACTGCCTGTCTCTTTCTCTTGCTTTCTCATTTCCTCTCATTTTTTCCTCCTCCCTTTCCCCCTCCTCCTTCCTCCTCCCTTTCCATCTCCTCTCTCTGCTAACAGAAAGATCTGAGAAGAGAAAAGTTGATAAATATACATGTCTGCCTTGATGTTTAACCAGACACCTAGACTCCCAATATACTCCCTGCTCTATGCAGAAGAATTGGCTCAGACTAGGCAACTCTGAAGCTGTAAATTAAAGGCCTGAATGATTACACTTGAGCAGCATGAATGCAGTAGGGGCTGACATTTCCACTCAATTGCTTGATTAAATACTGCAGTTTTATTAAAAAAAGAATCATAATTTTTTTTTTCTGTTTGAGTCATATCATTGATGTAACTGTGGGTTTTCCATTTCTTTGGCAGTACATTTTCTGGTCTCCATGATTTAGCTGATTTCAGCTTCTATTTTAAATCTATTGGTGTTTATCATGTCAAAGAAACATAGAGGTAGAGTCTTCCTGAAAATTCCTTCTATAAATCCTTTTTCTGGTTTACACTGTTGACTTATTCTGCTCTGTCCTATTGCTTCAAGAACAAATTCCTCTACACTCCTTCTGCATGTATTTCGAGGCTTTCCATGATGTAACCTCAACTAATCAACCACAGTTTTCTGTCCCACTTAAGAACTCTTTATCTGACCAGGTGAATCTTTCGTATGTTCACCAAAACCAAAGTTCTGCTATCCCACACTGTATTATCCTGACCCTTCTCCAAAATGCCTGTTTCCAAACATGACTGATGAGCCTGCCTAGCTCAAATGACTACTCTGTGTTCGCTGTAATGTACACTTCACTACTGTTCATCTTCTAAAACCATGTCTCATCCTTAAACTTCAACTCAATTTCCTACTTTCTTGCACAACTTAAGCTCTTGCTGTTCCTTGTCTTGTGTAGTTAATCGTTTTATTCCAAAGTCATTCTTATCTCTCTGAAATGGATTTTAAATTCTGAGAACAAGGGCTATTTTTTATTTCTTTCCAAGCTTCACAGATCCTCTTTCTGAGTTCTCATCAATTGATTGGCTCGTATCAAACAGCTGTCTCTATCACTTTTCAGTTCATGGTTTCATAAGTCATTTTTGTTTCCTGTGATATATTGTGTAAACTAGATTCTGAGCCTTGGGAAGTTTAAAAGTTTTCTTTAGTTAGATCAACTGGGTGAGGGAGGAGAGTTTTGTTTTTTGTTTATGACAGACAGTGCTACATTTTGGAATGTAACTAAAAACCAGTTGGATTTACTATTTTATTTGTAAGAGGATAGATTAGTCTCTGATATTGTCCACCCAATTTTGAATCCTCATCCATAAAATTTCTCAGTTTCTCTTTTCATTTCTCTCTCAAGTGTTCTCAAGTTTTAAAAATTATTTTTTGATATCTTAGTAGAGATTTTTTTCATTTTCCAGTTTCTTTTGTGTTGTTTTGTATTTCCTTCTGGCATATTTAATAAAAGTAACATAAAGTAATTTTCTTAAAGTTTTTTCTTAGTTTATCCCATGTTTAATTAGACTAAGTGCCAAACTATGTTTGGCAAACTTCAGAAGGTAACTGCTAATTAAGCAAAGTTTATTTAATGATAGAAAGAAAGCAAGTGTGCCCCTTTAAACTAGGTGTGAGAAACTGATTCGAGCATGTTGAGTACTGCCAAAGTGTTGCAGAATCCTCAGTTAATGATTTAATTAGTAGCTGACTGTCATCATCCTAAGTAAATGTCTTAACAACTGTTTCTTTTAGTCAGCCCCTAGTGACTTAGACCTATAACTTCTAAGTCATTAATGTTTTGCTGTTATTAGTGCATGTTAACATAAGACTTCTTTTGGTTGGTTTTAGAGTATCTATAAAGGAAGCTCTTTTCCCTTCTTTTCATCTCATTACCTAACCATCACATTTTTATATGAGTTTCCTTGCCACTGGTGGCAAATTCTAGTGCTTCACTTATAAACATAAATATTACTGTAATGAGTTAGCATTTTGACCACCCAACACCATGATTTGATTCAGATGAACCCCTCCTTGTTGAAAGTCACCCTGGTGGAACATGAAATCCTTGTGCCTGTCCCTCTCTTCAAAAGCTGCCTTCAGTTCACTGGACATTCTTCTTGCATTCCCCACACTGGCAAGGCCAGGGACTCTGAAACTGATGCAGTATACAGCAAGGCTGAAAGAATGAGCTGGACTTGGTCCATTCCCAAGAAGACTGTCAAGCAAGTCTTGCTACCAAGAGTGGTTCTGGACAGTTGAGAACCTGTTCATCTTCAGCCTTCCCTCAAATCCTGTGAGCCCCCTCATGTCCTTCAAAGGAAGTCACTCTTAAATCTACCAGGAGTCAGTCTGTTGTTCACACAGGCTTCCCAGGTGGCGCAGTGGTAAAAAATCCACCTGCAATGCAGGAGGCCTGGTTTGATCCCTGGGTCAGGAAGATTCCTGGAGAAGGGAATGGCAACCCACTTCAGTATTCTTTCCTGGAGAAGTCCATGGACAGAGGAGCCCGGTGGGCTACAGTCCCTGGGGGTCGCAAAAAGTTGGACATGACAGCACACACGCAGACACACAAATAAAACAGTTAGTGTGATATAGTCACCATTGCTGTTATTAATTAGAATTTTTCTTTTTTGTATTTAACATGTTTTAAGCACAAAAAGATAAAAACCTACCCCAACTCCTCTAATATTATGCCATATGTCCTGGTAGGCTGGATTATTCAGGAGCAAGAAAAAGCTGAATGGCCATGAAAATAGAGTCTGTTACACTGGAGGATGAGAAAGTTATGAAAAAGCGAGAAAGAGAAGGAATATGAAGGTGCTTTATTCTTTAATTAAATGCATACTGCTTTGGCAACAATATAGTCAAGATTACGGATTAAGGACTGAGTAGAAATGTAAACAAAAATATCATTTAGCTAATTCAATTTTTAAAAAGACAAAAAAGACAACAATACAGTATATTAACACATATATATGGAATTTAGAAAGACAGTAATGAGAACCCAACATGGGAGACAACAAAAGGAACGCAGATGTATAGAATAGACTTGTGGACTTTGTGGATGAGGGTAAGGGTGGGATGAGATGGGAGAAGGGCATTGAAGCATGTTAATTGTCATGTGTCTAATCAATCGCCAGCCCAGGATTGATGCTCGGGACTGGTGCAGCGAGATTTCCCGGGGGGGAGGGAGGAGGGAGGGGGGACCCGGAGGGGAAGCATATGTAAACCCATGGTGATATCATAACAATGTATGGCTAAAACAATAATAATAAAAAAAAAAAAGACAAAAAAGAAAGAAATTAAAAATTTCTCTATATCTTCAGGAAAAATGATATATACCTGAGTTATAACACGCCTTTGATGAATAAGCCAAATTTTAGTCTGAGACAAGTCATATAACATAAAGGAACTTTGACATCATTAAATAGAATGTCCCTAAGTCACTGGTGTCATGTTTGAGAGTACTTTAATAGAGTTAATTGCTGGATTTAAAAAAAAACAACAAAAAAACCCAACTCCCAAAACCAGTGTCATATACCTATCTCAGTGGTTTGGGTTATCTGTTTCTACTAAGCCTACCTGCAGATCTCAACCAATCTCACGCTCCTTAGTGACCCAATGATGGCATGTCATCACTTTGGACCCAAATAATATCTACTTCCACAACTCTGTAATGCTTCCTCATCTCTCATAGAACACTAAAGATTTTGAGAAAATAGACCCTCTTCTGGTAGAAGAGGGAGAATCCTCATCTAATTTGATCTTACTGCATAGATGACATTAGGGAATTAAAGGAAATTACATTAGCATCTATTCTTCTTAAAAAAAGAAGTAATCTAGAAAAAAGTCTTAGAAATCAGGTTATTTGTATACACCATAATTTCACTGCAATTATACCATATGAGACATCTAATCTGTCATTTAGATTTCAGTATATTTTCTTAGAGCCAACTACAGCAGCTTAAAGTAAGTTCAGTTGATCTTACAATTAAACTTTCTACTCACTCCTATCTTCTGTGTCTAGGCAGAACATTATACATAATACAAGATTGATTAAATTTCCACTCCTTTTTAAACTGAACTTGGGTTTTCAGCTTCAAATTTTATCTTGAGTTTGTTTTAATCAGCATTTTTGAAAAGGAATTTCTCAGAAAAGTATGTGACCCATGTCCTCATAAAATTGTTTCTAAATTTGGTACTTCATTGTTTTCCCTGCTTTAGATCCAAACCCAGTGAAATATTTGCTGATATATTCACTAAGTTTTCATTGAAAAGAGGATATTATGAATTTCTTTGAATTTTTTTTGGAGATATATTTTCCACGTGCAGTCTGCCATTAGGAGAAATAAAACACCATCTAAAAGTATTATGATTAAAAAGAAAAGAATGACAGATTTACTCTTTTTTTTTTTTTTGAGTGGATAAAGTATGGACTTTAATTAGTAATAGCATCGATAGTAATTCACAAACAGTAACAAGTGTGCCAGAGACTGTAGGACATTAGTGGTGGGAAAGCCATCCGTGAATTCCAGGAGAACTCTGCACTGTCTTCACAGGTTTTCAGTAAAACCAACACTTGGGCTTCCCAGCTGTTTCAGTGGTTAAAGAATGCATCTGACAATGAAGGAGGTGCCAGTTCGATTCCTGGGATGGGAAGATCCCCTCCTCACGTCGGCAATGGGCCGCCCCTCCAGATGCCCGATGTCCTCTGCCAGCATTCAGATCCTGTTTTATGGAGTTTGCTCGGCCTTTAAAAGTTCTTTTGGTGTATTTATTGGGGAGAGAGTGTTCTCCCCGTCCTATTCCTCCGCCATCTTAGTTCCTCCCCTCGACAGATTTATTCTTAACATAAATAAACCAGTCCAGCTATTTCAGAAACTCTGTTTCAAGCAATACTATTCATAATACTATTGCATAAATGTCACTTTAAAAAAATGAGATAAAAAAGGCACATCAGCTAAGGTGAAATAAAAAATGAGAAATTCAGTTCACTAAGTGTTAGATTTTCACACTGATCTTTGTGTTTGTGATAGCTATAGATCTATAAGTAGGCATTTCACTGGGAAAGGTGTATGTATAATGTTAAATATCCTGATATTTCAACAAGAACTTATGCATGACAGAGCTATTTCCTTATCAAAGATGCTAAACACATATAGCCACACATACACACAGAGCACTAATTTAGAACATCTAAATACAGGGTAGTTGGGTATACTTTGGATGAGCTGGAAGACAGCAGTTAACAAAGAATACAAGTCCTCAAACCCAAATGAATGACTTTTAAGGGGGGAAAGAAAAATCAAAAGAGTGAAATGAACATCAGAGAATGGAACCAGTAGCTGGTGAGATAATCTTCCCTAGCAGTCAACTTTCATTTTTTCTTCATAGTCTGATTAACCAGAAGCAAAAGTTGTAGCCTTTTTTCTTATTGACTCAATAAAAAATCAAATCTGGAACATAAAAATTTTCAGTGATTATAATTCCATTAATTTGTTTTATTTCAAAGCTCTGTATGATATGGATTCTAGAGGTTTCTGATATATAATAATATGATATATTGTTATATGTATATATTAGTGGTCGCTTTCAAATGTACTGGTTCTTTGGAAGCTCTTAATTGTATATAAGTAGTCATCCTTTTCAATTTCATCAAAATGATGTTTTATATTTTCAGCCAAGATAGGCCTTTTTCTTGGACTATTTACATGAAAAGAGAAATACTTTGAAAAGCTCAAGATTCAAATTAAGAAAAAAGTTTGAATTTTATTATGATGCAAAGAATTGACTTGCAGAAATAGGGAAGTGTGACATAGAGACAGACTTCTGCCTCTAAGACTGGTACTTTTTTAATTTATTCATTCTTTTAAAAAAAAATGAATAGAAAAAAGTAGCTGAATAACTTCTGGTTGGCTGAATGCCGGTATTATTTTTATTGGCAACAGCCTCTGAGTGGCTGAAAGGTGGCCATTAACACTCTGACAGAAAGTGCTGACAGGGTGATTATAAGATTAACACCCTATGTTATATTAAGAGTGTCAAAACCTTACTCTTACCTGTCAGTGGAAAATAACAGCATGAGAGGAAACATTACAGAATCAGAACTACTTCTAATGTTAAAGCACCATGCTTTGGTGTGTCTAAACTTTTTAAAATGCTCATATGAGCTACTGAATTTAGCTGATGACTGAAGGCATTCTTTTTTTATTCAGTAAGGTGATTTCAGGAGTGAAGTATTTATAAGAATGATATACATTTCTCTACATATTTCCCCTTTGGAATGAAAGTCTTATCGATTTTTCAGTCAGAAGAAACAAGTTAAGTACATCATTTCTTTCATAAAACCAAACTGATTTTTAAAAACAATTAGTGACCTCATTTATGAAGAAAATTTAACAAATAAGGTATTTTCCAAATGGCCTCTATGCTGCTTTGTAGCCTGAAGTTGAAAAATCCCTAATTTTCTGGCCCAGAAATCACATAATCAGGAAGTTTCCCTTCAACAGGATGCTTGTTTGTTCATTCTTAATCAGATGTGTTCAAAGAATTCCGCTTCTGCTTCACACACAAAACTCTACTAAGTGTATGTAAATGCAAAATATCAGCATCATTAAGCCATACAAACCTCTAGTATTTCTTGTTTAGAAATGACTTTTCAATGTGTCGAATGATTCTTTTGAGGGAGTTCTACTTGGGAAAAATGTAAAAGTTAAGAATTGCAGGACAGAGGACACTTTGGGGAGATGCTTAACCTGGAGATGCTGAGTCAGAAAAGAGAGAATCTGAGGAGCGAAGACGATCTATCCCAGATCACTAGAGAGCCTAGCCAAGAGGGTCCCATTCGGGGTTCTCACAGATCTAGACACCATCCAGGAGTCCTGCACTCAGTCTCAGTTTCCACCCTACCCTACTTCAGAAGATCCATCCAGAGAATGAAGATTGGCCCAGGACAGAGCCAAGTACTCCTGAGGTCTCAGGGCTGAAAGAGCAGTCCTCAAGGAGCAGGGGAAGGTAGGTAGAAGACTGGGACTCAGCGAGGCTATGGGTCTCACTTGACTTACAATCTTAAAATGCTTGCTATACCAACCTCCCAGGTGGCTCAGTGATAAAGAATCTGCCTGCCAATGCAGAAGACACAGGTGACATGGGGCTGACCCCTGGGTTGAGAAGATCTTCAGGAGGAGAAAATGGCAACCCACTCCAGTACTCTTGTCTGGAAAATCCCATGGACTGAGGAGTCTGGTGGGCTGCAGTCCATGGGGTCGCTAGGAGTCGGACACGACTGAGCAACTTCACTTTCACTTTTCACTTTCATGCACTGGAGAAGGAAATGGCAACCCACTCCAGTGTTCTTGCCTGGAGAGTCCCAGGGACGGGAGAGCCTGGTGGGCTGCCGTCTACGGGTTTGCACAGAGTCGGACATGACTGAAGTGACCTAGCAGCAGCAGCCAGTATTCTTGCCAGGAAATCTCATGGATGGAGGAACCTGCCTGGCTACAGTCCATAGGATTGCAAAGAACTGAACACAACTAAGCATGCACATGTGGATGCAGATCAACCTGCATATGCAGTTTTGCCCTGTGCTGTGCCCCAAGTTAGGCATGGACCTGACAGGAGACTATTCCTACCCAAATACTTCCTTTTCTCATCCATGTAAACAATTTTCAGCCTTATAAATTCAATCATTAAGTCATACAATGACTTAGGTAGATAAGTTTATTCATGATTTTTTTTTTCACAAAGGCTAGTAGCTTCTATTTCAACCATTGCTTAGCTAAAACAGTTAACAGGCCCAAAAAATATCCTGAATTTGTGTCACTGGCTTTGTGATTAGAGAAGGCCTGAGCCATTTTGTACAGACAACATAGAACTCCACTAAAGGTAATAGAGTTATTCCCATGATTTATGCTAAACTCCATCACAGGATCATTCCAACTGGACAGATGGCTTCCCCTCTCCAACCCCACCCCCCGGCCAAGAAAAAACAGTAAAAAGAGTGGTTATGAAGACAATAAAAGAAGAAGCCCTAGAGATCCAAATCAGGACACTAAATTCTAGTGCAGCTTTGCCTTTAAATATACCTCTGAATAAAATTTACTCTTTGCGTTTGAATTTTCTCAGCTGTAAACTGAGGAAGCCAGAATGCACTGCTGAAGTCCTTATGGCCCCAAGTAATCTCTCAGGATCTGTATACGGTAAATAGTACTTGGGGATTCTTGCTTGCGTGTGTGCTAAGTTGCTTTAGTTGTATCTGACTCTCTGCGACTCTACCAACTGTAGTCCGCCAGGCTCCTCTGTACATGGGATTCTCCAAGCAAGAATACTGGAGGTTGCCATGCCCTCCTCCAGAGGATCTTCCCAACCCAGGGATCAAAGCCATGTCTCTTGCATTGGCAGGCGGGTTCTTTACCTGGGAAGCTCCACTTAGGGATTCTTACTTAGGTTCAATGTAACAATTTCCTTTAAAAAATATTTTTCGTATAAGAAGAGTCTTTAATAAATAATTTTATTGTGAAAACAGTAACAGTTTTCAAACCACAGATAATAACAAAAGTTCATTCCAGCTTTAAAAAAACTGCTATGTTTTTAATTATGTGGAAAAACAAAGAAAAACTTTGGGTAATCAAACCTAGGGGAAACTTCTTTGACTTTAATATAAAAAAGGATGAAAAAATCTAACAAATTGCTTTAGGATACTCATTTTCCCACATGATAGAATCTCAAATTGACTGACACTTATTTTTAAACCCCTGGAATTCAGAAAGGCTGATTTTTCTCAAATCTCTGCTGAATTTATTAGTATTCCCACTTGAATAGACCAGTTTGGTAAGGATGAACCAGTGACAGGTCCAAAGGTCACTGAGGAACTGAAGGCCAAAGATGAGAAAATAAGGATGGGAAATTGCTGAGGAATTTTTAAAGAGAAGAACAACATGAACTGAATGACAAGGAATGACAGTAATATGAACAAGAGAGGATTTGGCTGATTGGAATGTAGAAATGCAGGAAGCAGGGACTATTTAGAGGAAAGGTAAGTGGAGTCCTGCTGTGAGATGACCAGGGCTCGGATTTGGCACGTGGGACCAGGAGAGAGGGCCGACCTGCAGGTAACTTGCCAAAGATGACAAGTCAAGTAAGTGTCAGAATGGGAAGAGAGCCAGTATCCTTAGGTGTCCCATCTACAATCTCCGTTCACTTGAACTCAGCTTCTCTTTGGGGAAACTAACCTTTGTCCTTTATCCTAAGTACTTTCTAATCATCCACATCCTACTATAAGGTTACATTTTAATGGAAGTCAACTTGGAGACTTCTCCAGTGACATGAAACTGTTTTCTTTCACTCTGTGGTTTAACAGTTTCTCCACAGTTAACAGAGCAGTCTTTTTATTACCAGAAACATGGACCTCATTTGTGGTCTTTAGCCATGGCAAAGCTCCCACTAAAGCCAATGGGAGTTGTGGCTAAGTAAACTTTAGTGAATAATATTCATTTTTATAAGGTTTGGAATATGAAGCAATCAGAATTGTTATTTGCTTGTTACATGTTGCCTTTGGTTCCCATGAAGGCATGGCCACAAATAGGACGTAGGGTCATGGCTTCCTTTAGGTACACAGCACAAATCCTGTAATTCTGAACAGAAACCATATTTTGTTTAGGAAGGAAATACATATAATTTTAACTAGCTCTTGATTATTGATTTATAGATTCTCTTTTCTTTGTCCAGCTTAGTTAAACACTTGCAAGTATTTTAATAGCATATTGTTTCTAGAAAAGGAATCCTCTTTTCATTCTTTAACCATTCCTAACAAAGTGGAGTCCTATTCCTTCTGAGTCCTATTCCACCACGAAAAATAAGAAGTGAGGAGAAAGTAGTTTCAGGAAAAAAAGCACTATCATGTAGGGGATGCTTCAGAAAAATATCTAACAGTTCTTAAATAATTTTATGAGAGTTTATACCAAATGATTAATAGTGCTGTTTGTATTGAGAATTATTGCAGATCTACGATTTGATGTGAAATGCAATCACAAAATAGCCACCAGCCAACTGAACCTCACTATGTCAGTAGCTGATCACTTTATATAATGGTCACCGCGGCAGCAGTGTCATACGGAACATTTGCACAGCTACCCATCCTTTTAATTCTCCTAATTTTGATATTATGTGGTCAAGACAGGAGGAAAATCACACTTACAATTTATTCATTGAGCACAAGTAAAAGTACTACATTAAATATTTTTTCTATGTTGGTTATCTTAGGAAATATGATGTAAGTTCCACTTGACTGACTGAATGACACTCCCTGATGTAATTAGTTTGGCAAACTGAAAACAGGGAGCACCAGTGGCCACTTCTTTCTGCTGGAAATGCTATCTTGCCTTTTCCATGACCCAGATCTTTGCTGATTATTATTAATTCCCTACATGTCTGACAACACTCTTCCAGTGTTTTCCATTATTTCCTCTTTCACAACTTCCCACAAAAGTCTTGTTTCCCTCTTGATATTTAATTTTTCTGGGTGAACTTAGCCAGATTCACATCTTCAAGCATCATTTAAACTACAGGTCCCCAGGCTGACCACCTGTTTTGCAGATTACGTTTTACTGGCGTACAGCAGCACTTGTTCATTGTTATGGCTGCTTTCTCACAGTAGTGGCAGAGCTAAGTAGTTGTCACAGAGAGTATGTGGCACGCCACACCTAAAACATTTACTATAGGGTCCTTTAACAGAAAGTTTGCTGACACTGAACTAGAACATGACTGACTCCATAAAGTTGCAGAAGATGGTTAAAAATTCAACATATCCAAAGCAAAATTTATTTAATATCATTGAAGATACTTGTTTCACTGAATATGTAAAAGTGTTTTTATGTACCTTCACTTTTATAGTCCCCATATGTAACTGTTCACAGCAGTGATAATCTCTTTCAAGATTGAATTCACTACCTGTTCTATTTATTGAGCTTACCCATCTCTTATCTGAATATTTTAGTATCTAATCTCACGTTCAGCATTTATTCCTCTAGATACATCACACACTCTGTTGCCAGTAATCTTAAATACCCATATGTTTATTGTTTAAATTTCATTGGCATTGTCCATTACCTCATGACAAAGTCCAAATCCTTGGCATGCCATTCAAATCCATTTATTGTAAATTCCCATCTTATTGCTCTGAGTACTCTCTCTGTTTTTAAGACACTATTTCCCCAAGCATTTGATATCCTTTCTATATCATGCATGTCTTTGTTTATTGTTGTGTCTCTGTGTGAAATGCTTTTTCAACTTTTCTTCTCTAATCCTACTCATTTTTTTTTTCCAGGCTCAACTCAAATGTCAAATTCTCAGTAAAGCAGTAAAGCCATCCTCAGCAGGTGAAATTAAATGTTACCTCATTTTGCTTTTATTTGGCTTAGGATGCATTCATCTTCCCTCTAATCTTCAGCAAACTCTCAAAATAAACTTGGTGTCTTCTCCCTCTGTGGTCTTGAGTCCTTTTCAGACCGTTCCGTGTGTGCATGCTCAGTCACTCAATCATGCCTAACATTTTTGCAGCCTCATGGACTGTAACCTGTCAGGCTCCTCTGTCCATGGGATTATCTTGGCAAGAATAATGGAGTGGGGTGTCATTTCCTACTCCAGGCGATGTTCCCAACCCAGTGATTGAACCCGCATCTCCTGTGTCCTGCATTGGCAGATGGATTCTTTACCACTGAGCCGCCTGGGAAGCCCCATTACTATGAGTCAACTAAAGATGTTCTAAGAGGTCATATCTGTGTCATAGCAAGTGATATACTTTCTTTTCTTTATACTTAGGGTAAAAAACCTCTTCATATATTTATTCCAAGAACCCAGAACAGGAATAGGTCTTACAAATCATTTAAACTGCTAAACTGATTTAAACTGAAATGGAAATGTAGTATTCCAAGTTAGGAGGAATCACTATAATTTCAAGTATGATTTAGGATTACTTAGAGACAAATATAAAATCTACTGATTTGAGTGATAAAGTTATGACTGATGACAAGATTAACAGTGATAATAAATATCATTCATGGATTTTTCTAGCTATCAAGAACTTTATATTTTGTCTCATTTAATTCTAAAACAATCTTATCACCATCACCATCATTCTCCTCTCCTCATTTCATTTTATAAAGAAAGAAATCAAATGTAGAAACTTCAGTTGATTTTCTCTAGGTTAAAAAAGAATTACGTGGTAGGCAGACCTGGGACAAAATGTTAGCTCCGTCTAACTCGAAAGCCTTGGTTCTTAACAAATAAAATACATTGATCCTTTACTTAGATCTATACTGTTTCCATGATGGAATAAATGAATGGATTCTTCTTCTTTAAAGCAGTACACAGAGAATGACTACAACATGGAATACTCCCAGGAGTACTTTAGAGTTGGGTAGGTTTGTGATGTCTTCTAGTCATTGTTGCATGGGCCTTTCAGCTGAATCTGTTTCAGTCTTTAGACCTAGGATGATGGGCTAAGGGGTGTCAGTTTCCTAAATGATTATCTTCAATGTCTTTTACTAGAAACATCCACTGAAGCTTGAGAATTAGGACAATGATGACATCTCAAAAACATTTTTTTGCCTTCTTTCAACTTGCTTAGTGTAAAAAATCATTTTCTTCATGCTGTTACTTATATTCATTGTCTTAAATCTCTATTTGAGCTATGTTCAGTTCACTTGCTCAGTTATGTCCAACTTTTTGTGACCCCATGGACTGCAGCATGCCAGGCCTCCCTGTCCATAACCAGTTCCCAGAGTTTACTAAAACTCATGTCCATCGAGTAGGTGATGCCATCAAACCATCTCATCCCCTCTCATCCCCTTCTCCTCCCACCTTGAATCTTTCCCAGAATCAGGGTTTTTTCAAATGAGTCAGTTTTTTGCATCAGGTGGCCAAAGTATTTGAATTTCAGCTTTAGCATTAGTCCTTCCAATGAATATTAAGGACTGATTTCCTTTCAGACGGACTGGTTGGATCTCCTTGCAGTCTAAGGGACTCCAAGAGTCTTCTCCAACACCGCAGTTCAAAAGCATCAATTCTTTGGTGTTCAGCTTTCTTTATAGTCCAGCTCTCACATCCATACATGAATACTGGAAAAATCATAGCTTTGACTAGATGGACCTTTGTTGGAAAAGTAATAGGCTGTTTAGGTTGGTCATAACTTTTCTTCCAAGGAGCAAGTGTCTTTTAATTTCATGGCTGCAGTCATCACCTACAGTGATTTTGGAGCCCCCCAAATTATGTCACTGTTTCCACTGCTTCCACATCTATTTGCCATGAAGTGATGGGACCAGATGCCATGATCTTGGTTTTCTGAATGTTGACTTTTAAAGCCAACTTTTTCACTCTCCTCCTTCACTTTCATCAAGAGGCTCTTTAGTTCTTCTTTGCTTTCTGCCATAACTGTGGTGTCATCTGCATATCTAAGCTTATTTATATTTCTCCCAGCAATCTTGATTCCAGCTTGTGCTTTACCCATTCCAGCATTTCTCATGATGTACTCTTCAAAGAACTTAAAAAAGCAGGGTGACAGTATACAGCCTTGACGTACTCCTTTCCTGATTTGGAACCAGTCTGTTGTTCCATGTCCAGTTCTCAGTGTTGCTTCCTGACCTGCATACAGATTTCTCAGGAGGCAGGTCAGGTGGTCTGATATTCTCATCTCTTGAAGAATTTTCCACAGTTTGTTGTGATCTATACAGTTGAGCTATATCATCTAACTATAAGACTCTACTTTTTCTAACTCCTATTGTTTATGGCCTGTATATCCTATACTTATGCATACATTATATATAATACATTATTGTATATTATATCATACTTATCATTGAAGACTTTATTATTTTCCTTTCAATATAAATCTTGGCCACCACCCTAGGAAATTCCAATATTCAAATAATGTATCCAGCTCTTGATTTATTTACTTCTCAGCCCTGAGCTCTCAAAACCATAGTCAAGAAATTGTCATCACCTGAAACAGTTTTACTCACAAAATCCATAAATCAGATGCCCACTTTCAGAAGGTAAGTCTCCATGGTTGTCTCACATTTCTGCACATATTAAAAGTGTGGTACTGATTGCCCTCTTTTCTGAGAAGAAAGTGAAGTCGCTTAGTCGTGTCCGACTCTGCAACTCCATGGACTGTAGCCCATCAGGCTCCTTCATCCATGGAATTTTTCAGACAAGAGTACTGGAGTGGGTTGCCATTTCCTTCTCCAGGGGATCTTCCTGACCCAGGGATCAAACCTGGGTCTCCCACATTGCAGGCAGACACTTTACCATCTGAGCCACCAGGGAAACTCTTTTTTCTGAACTATCTTTAAAACAATGGGTACACAGAAAAAGCTCCAAAAATAGAAACAGTCTCCCTCCAGAACATGCAGTATGTTTGCTTACACTCTTGAAAGACAGTGCCTCCCTCAAGAGCAAAGCACAGTTGTGTTCACCATCCAGTGTAATAAATATAGTATCTTCTACCAGAAGGGCACACATGCTCACCGATCATTATAAAACATTTGGATTCCCTAAACTCAACTTTCATCTCCTGTAATCAACCCACTGCATTTGTAGGTGTGACCAGCCCTTTGTGTTGCCCTGTGAAAATCAGCGTCTGAAGAACCAGTACAAAATTGAATGCATTTATTTTGGCTAATTTTATTCCTGTGAGTAAGCAATCATCATTTATCTACAAACTAAGAGTCTGTGTCTTCCATGTACATTCATAAAAGTATGGCACACAGAGTTAAATCTTGAACATTTCACAGTTCTTGACATCTACTCTGCATATAGTATCTTGGATAGTCTTCCATTTGGCCTGCTAATCTTGCCTGCCTGTCATCTTACTCCCTTTTTTGGCACTCAAATTGCCTCAAGTGCAGACACCTTCTCTTGTCTTTGTTAATCTTTAGTCAATACCTTGAGCCATACTGCCATCATATTCTTTCATTAACTGCACCTGAAAAAAAATCCCAGTTTTCATGATTCCAAGTATCTGCTTTTTCTCTTCCTAAATTGTCTTTTGAGCACTTCAGGGGTGAAGTGGAGGGGTATAAATTATACAGAAGATTGGTATCAGAATGACTTACTGAAGAACTATGTCAAACAGTTTCTGTCTTTCTAGTTATTTCTGAATTTGGAGGAGTACCTTTTGAATTTACCCCATTCCCTTTAACTTCAGCATTTTGCCTCAACATTCCAAGTTCTTAGCAAATTATTTTTCTTCCTACTTCATAAGGAAGATTGTAGCCATAAAATTAGATACACTTAAACTTTCCATCACCAAATATATAAATCCATGCTCTTGTTACACAAAATATCATTTATGATTATTTCTCCTTCATAAGAATATAGAAGTCCCATCATTGTTTATTGCTCATTGTTCAGTCATTAAGTTGTGTCTGGCCCTTTGGGACCCCATGCACAGCCTTCCTGTCCTTCACTGTCTCTAAGATTTGCTGAAACTCATGTCCATTGAGTTGGTGATGCCATCCAACCAGCTCATCCTCTGTTGCCCCTTCTCCTGCCCTCAACTGTTCCCAGCATCAGGATCTTTTCCAGTGAGTTGGCTCTTCAAATCAGGTGGCCAAAGTATTATCTGTATCACAAACAAAAATATACAAATGGATCTCTCTATTCTCTACCTTAGTTTCTGCAACTTACACAAATATTTGCATATTTTAGGTTTGTATCTAAAATTTTTCATAATAAATTAAATATTTGAAAATAATGTAATTTTTAGATTACTATAAAAAGTGACTGGAGAAGGGAATGGCAGCCCATTCCAATATTCTTGCCTGCAGAATCCTATGAACAGGGGTGCCTGGCAGGCTTCAGTCCATGGGGTCACAAAGAGTCAGACACGACTTTGTGACTAACACACACACAGATAAAAAGTGACACGGCCCTCCTCAGGGACTCAGGGGTAGAGAATCTGCCTGCAATGCAGGAGAATTGAGTTCAATCCTGGGTTGGGAAGATCCCCTGGAGGAGGGCATGACAACCTATTCCAGTATTCTTGCTGGGAAAATCCCATGGACAGAGGAGCCTGGTGGGCTACAGTCCATGGAGTTGCAAAGAGTTGGACATGACTGAAGTGACTGAGCATGCATGCAAACAGTGCTATGTAAAAACATTACTATTAATTTCTGTTTGCAGTCATAAGGGAGTAACAGGTACCAGCTTGCCTTTGAGCAAACAACTATGAGTCTGGACAAAATATATGAAGCACTTGTTTTTAAGCATTGCAACCCAAATAACTCAGAACTGTGATCCTTGAAAGAAACGAAACATATGAAGTGCTCCCCAAGCTCACTTTAGTTTTCTGCCTGGGGTACTTCTCGAAGCTCCAGCAGAGATTACTAGAACACAAAAAGCAGTGGTCCCTCTGGGCAAAGAAAAGAGTGAAAGGCATTTGGGCTTACTGAAGTGGCTGGAGTTATTCTCAGACTTATTGCTATAAATATTATAAGATAAAATCAAACAAAAAATAACATATTATAGTATTTGATATAGCATAAATAAGATACTATTAAAAGTTCAATTTCTAAATGAGATGAAATACTTTTTATTTCAATTATTTATTTACCTATTGATGAATATTACCTATTGTTACCATCATTCCCACTGCTAATTTTAACTTTTATAAGCAATAAGTGATTCTCTAACATCAATTGGGTGCCCTATAATTCAGTTCCATTCTGGCATTAACTGCCTGGAGTCAGCACAGATCACACAGGTTAGCCAGCTCAGTCCCACTAAACTGTCCCTACTTCAGATACCAGTTAAAAGCCCTAGGTTGCTTGGCAGTCCTGTATGACTTCCAACTCACAAAATTCAAGGAAGTGCTATATTTAAGATTACAGTTTTATTACAAGGGATAAAACTCAGGATTAGGTAAATGAGAGACATAAGACAAGGTTGGCTAGGGAGAGGAGAGGTGAAGGGTTTTCATGTTCTTTCTCCTCCTGGAACCCAGGCACACAAAAAACATCAATGTGTTCATCAACCTGGATACTGTCTGAATTAACTTATTCAACATTTTTTACCGTGGCCTCATTACATACGTGCATATTGATTAAATTATTAACTACATGATTAAATTCACCCTCCAGTTCCCCAGAGGCTGGGAGATGGGGTTGAAAGCTCCAACCCTCTCATGTTTGATCAGCCCCTCTGATGAATCCTTCTGTGGGCCCACCATGAGTCACCTTCCTAGCACAACCTCATTGTCAAAACAGGCTTATTATGAGTAACAAAAAATACTTCTATCACTCAGGAAATTCCAAAGGTTTTTGAAGCTCTGTGCCAGAAATGCAGGGCAAAAGACCAAACCTATATTTTGTGTCATATGACAGAAAGTGAAGAGGAACTAAAAAGCCTCTTGATGAAAGTGAGAGAGGACAGTGAAAAAGTTGGTTTAAAGCTCAACATTCAGAAAACTAAGATCATGGCATCTGGTCCCAGCACTTCATGGGAAATAGGTGGGGAAACAGTGGAAACAGTGTCAGACTTTATTTTGGGGGGCTCCAAAATCACTCCAGATGGTGATTACAGCCATCAAATTAAAAGACGCTTCCTCCTTGGAAGGAAAGTTATGACCAATCTAGATAGCATATTGAAAAGCAGAGACATTATTTTGCCAACAAAGGTCCGGCTAGTCAGGGCTATGGTTTTTCCAATAGTCATGTATGGATGTGAGAGTTGGACAGTGAAGAAAGCTGAGCGCTGAAGAATTGATGCTTTTGAACTGTGGTGTTGGAGAAGACTCTTGAGAGTCCCTTTGACTGCAAGGAGATCCAACCAGTCCATCCTAAAGGAGATCAGTCCTGGGTGTTCATTCAAAGGACTGATGTTGAAGGTGAAACTCCAATACTTTGGCTACCTCATGTGAAGAGTTAACTCATTGGAAAAGACCCTAGTGCTGGGGAGGATTAGGGGCAGGAGGAGAAGGGGATGACAGAGGATGAGATGGCTGGATGGCATCACCAACTCGATGAACATGGGTTTGGGTGGACTCCAGGAGTTGGTGATGGACAGGGAGGCCTGGTGTGCTGCAATTCATGGGGTTGCAAAGAGTTGGACACGACTTAGCAACTGAATTGAACCCACGGTAAAAGAATGCCAACAATTTCTCAGTAATGAAGGAGGTTACAAAATTTCCACTTCATTTCACTCTCCACCATCCAAAGCTGCTTATGAGAGTAGCAGGGACTGTCCAGTTTTCCACTATTTTTGTTGATTATCCTTGAAAATGTGGTTTTGTCTGCAGAAGTCTGATTTCTTTACTGAGCTTCACTCAGCATGATTTTATCCTATTTTAGGCTTTGACTCATTTGTTGTTTCAGCTACTAGGACAAAGGTTATATAGAATCACTTAATACTTTAGCTAATAATTATTAGATAAAATTAGATGACTATGGGAAAACAGGTACAATGAAAATGTTATATGGAAGGCTCCCTGGATGATTTTCTAGGTCTGATCAAAGAAATAAAATTACAGATGAGGCATTCAATGGTTATATCCTTCGCTATCCTAGAAAAGATTTCTTCTTAGGGTTTGTTTGCTAAGAAGGTCAATGTGTCCCAAATATGACAGGGTGCACATGGAAGTTTGTCAGGTGCCAATTTGAAACTATTATTATCTTAATAATATTAAGATAAACTAATATTATCTTAATCTCGTGCATTTTATACTTGATTGTTCTCACTGCCTCTTTTAAGAATTTGGAAGCAAATCCTGAATACTTTCAAGAATTTGTTTTTGCTGCTGGATGAGGAATCCTTGATGAAAGACTTTAGTCATTACAGCCTGTGAAGATTAATGATCTGCTAGTATTTTTCCCCTCGCTTCCCTATAAAGCACTCTCTTGCATGTTTAACATAAAATAGTCCAGGGCATAACAAAAACACATAAGATCAGACTTTGTACAGATAGTCAAACAAAAGGGAAAGAAAATAATAAGGTTAATTGAAAAAATATTTATCAAATATTTCATTAAAAACCAAATGGCCTAATTATATAAAGGCCTATCTGTAATTTTCAATACCATATGATGTTCCTCCAAACTAAAAGGTCTACTTGTTATATACCATGATATAGACCTGATTGCCTTATATAAGAGGAAAGGGAGAATGACTTGAACAGCACAACTATTTCAAAACTACAAATAAATTGGAATTCATATCCCAATGGAAGCAGAGAAAGTAAAATAAATAACCAATATACAATTTAGTAGAATAACTAGAAAAGATGAGAGAAGTTGTTTAAAGTATGCAACAAGGATAAGAAACTGTAAAAAGAAACAAGCAGAAAGCTGTAGTAGAATAAATAAACAATGATAGGTTATGTAGATAAACAATCCATAAAGTCAAAAATTGGAAGTTTAATTTAAGAAACATTCCAGAAGAAATCAGCAAAGAATAAATACATAGAAAACTTAAAGAAGAATTACGTGATATGTTGGACAGAAACGTAAATGAAAAATCCTAAATAACATTATGGGAAAAGTAAGACTGAAAAAATGGAGAGATGGAAATATCTGAGGAAACATTCAAGTAGCATTTCTTAGCAATGTAGTTAATCATTAAAGAAGTCAGAATGGCCATCATTAAAAAGCCTACAAAAAATAAATGCTGGAGAAGGTGTGGAGAAAATGGAACCCTCTTGCACTTTTGGTGAGAATGTGAATTGGTGCAGTAACTATGGAGAACAGTATCCTTTAAAAAAAGGAGTTTCCATATGACTCCACAGTCCCATTCCTGGGCATATGTCCAAGGAAAACCATAATTCTAAAAGACACAAGCACCCCAATGTTCATAGCAACACTATTTTCAATAACCAAGACATGAAAGCAATCTAAATGTCCATCAATAGATGAATGGATAAAGAAGATGTGGGGTATACAAATAATAGTCCATTACAATGGAATATTACTTGGCCATAAAAAGAATGAAATAATGCTATTTGCTGCAACATGGATGGATCTAGAGATTATCACACTAAGTTTAGTAAGTCAGAAAGAGAAAGACAAATATATGATGTCACTTATATGTGAAATATAAAAAAAAATGATACAAATGAACTTATTGAGAAAACAGAAACAGACTCACAGACATATAAAATAAACTTATGGCTACAAAAGGGGATAGTAGAGTTAGGGCAAGAGTTAAATTAGGAGTTTGGATTAACGTATACATAATAGAAAAAATAAGTAAACAAGAAGGACCCACTATGTAGCACAGGGAACTATACTAAACATCTTCTAATAACCTAAAGTGGAAAATAATCTAAAAAAAGAATAGATATAGATGTATAAATGAATAATTTTGTAGTATACTTGAAACTAACACACCATTGTAAATTATTAATTGTACTTCAATAAAAAACAATCATTCTCAGAATTAATGAAAAAATTAAAAACCTCAGACTGAAACGGTTCATAGCATGGCAAAGAGGGAAGAAAAGGGAAAGATAAAAGCAAACCATATTTGGACACATTACAGAGAAATTTAAGGATATCAAAGAAAAAAGAGAAGTCCAAAAGCTTAAAAGAGAAACCTTAGAACATACAAAGGAGCTAGAATATGGTTTAGACTAAACCCAGCAATGGCAGAGCTCACAGAAACTTTATATCTGAGTCTTCAGAGTGTAGACTTTCACTAAGGGTAGAAGAAGAGAGACTAAATTTTTTAAGAGGCTTGGAAAGGAGAAGTTTGTATTTCTATCTGTAACTAAGCAATTTAGATAATGTGTAAGCCCTTGAGACTGTTTTCACTGTAATAAATACACTACAATAACTAATATGATTTGTTAGCACATTAGTCAAACCCTTCTAATTTACCAGAGATTTCCACAGCTCCTTACTTTAGATACCTACGGATATGAAGGGCCACAGTACCTACTTCCTAGAGTTGTTGGGAGAAAGGAGTGTTCATTGACAGTCAAACACTTTGAACAGAGCCTGGCATATAGTAAGCAATAGATACTGGCTACTATTATTAGTGATATTAAACCATTTGATGAAGACTAAATTGCTGAAGGCTACTATTTGAAAGAAACAATGGTAAAAACCAACGACTTCAAGAATTTCATCCTAAGGCCAAACACTGACATCCTGTCTTCAGTGGAAATTGCATGTGTGTGCTGTGCTCAGCTGTGTCCGATTCTTTGCCACCACGTGGACTGTAACCCCCCAGTCTCTTCTGTCCATGAGATTCTCCAGGCAAGAATTCTAGAGTGGGTCACCATTTCCTACTTCAGAGGATCTTCCCGACCCAGGGATTGAAATCTCCATTTCCTGCATCTCCTGTATTGGCAGGCAGATGTTTAATTCACTTAAGTTCAGTCACTAGGTCATATCCAACTCTGTGTGATCCCATGGAGTGCAGCACGTCAGGCTTCCCTGTCCATCACCAACTCTTGGAGCTTGCTCAAACTCAAGTCCATCAAGTTGGTGATGCCATTCAACCGTCTCCTCCTCTGTTGTCCCCTTCTCTTCCCACCTTCAGTCTTTCCCAGCATCAGGGTCTTTTCAAATGAGTCAGTTCTCCACATCAGGTGGCCAAAGTATTGGAATTTCAGCTTCAGCATCAGTCCTTCCAATGAATTTTCAGGACTGACTGGTTTGATAAAGGAATCCTAAATATTTGATAAAGGAATCCTAAATATTCCTTTAGGACTGACTGGTTTGATCTTCTTGCAGTCCAAGGGACTCTCAGAGTCTTCTCCAGCACCACAGTTCAAAAGTTCAACACCACAGTTCAATTCTTCGGCACTCAGCTTTCTTTAGTCCAACTCTCACATCCATACATAACTACTGGAAAAACCACAGCTTTGGCTAGACAGACCTTTGCTGGCAAAGCAACATCTCTGCTTTTTAATATGCTATCTAAGTTGGTTATAGATTTTCTTCCAAGGAGTAAGCATCTTTTAGTTTCATGGACGCACTCACCATCTGCAGTGATTTTGGAGCCCAAGAAAAGAAAGTCTGTCACTGTTTCCATTGTTTCTCCATCTATTTGTCATGAAGTGATGGGACCGGATGCCATGATCTTAGTTTATTGAATGCTGAGTTTTAAGTCTGCTTTTTCACTCTCCTCTTTCACTTTCATCAAGAGGCTCTTTAGTTCCTCTTCACTTTCTGCCATAAGGGTGCTTTAATAGTGGTGCTTTACTAGTGGTGATCAAAATCAGTTCAAAACCAGCTGAGGTGATATTCTGAGATAATCTAATGCTATCACAACCTCAGAAAGTTGTGCCACACTCCCTCATGGAGGTGCACCTAGTCTTTCTTTCTGGGGTTCCATCATAGAGTGGCTCTCTTCTCATCTTGTCCCAGAATAAAGAGCTTCTGCACACTTAATTGCTTCAAGTCCTTTCTCTGATGCATTCTCCCATGAGGTGAGGTTTATTTATCTCAGCCTCTCTGCACTGCTGAAAACCAAGTGGAGAAGGCATCTGTGCAACCTCTTTGAACATATAATAAATTCACTTTCAAGTGAGTGGTAGAAGATTTAGCATGTTAAGAACAATACGGCACAAATTGAATTCTGAAATGTTTGAAATTTTGGCCTCTGACCATCTTCTCTTGTTTCTCATTATAAGCCTATTGAGAGGGCTTGAAGGAAAAACAAACTCTGCTGAAATCTTAAGTCTGGAGTGTTACTTCAAATTTGTTTCTATTGATAGATAAACCTGGTAGTGAATGCAGGTGGTGTCCTTAAAGACATCCAGGAATGGATTAAACATGTGTGTGAGAAAGAAAAATCATAGATGACTATTAGATTTTTAGCTTAGCAACTAGATGAAATGAATAGTAATGCTATTTAATAAGCTGGTATAAATGTGAGGAGGAACCAGTCCAGGCCATGATAATAATAATCCTAAACTAATAAATACTTACATTTATTAATTTTATTGAATAAAATGATAATGTAACACACATTGTCTATACCAATATTAGTAAAATTCTAAGACATACTGAAAATATAACTGGATCTGTATCTAATCTTAGATGGGACACTAGCAAATTAATAAATGTAAAATATCTCATTTAACACATTAAATTAATGATGTCCATTTATTTTGGAGTGGCTTCATAATATTACAGCACTAAAATTCTTTTCATTTTTATTATTTCATGAAGGTAAATTATATGAACAGAAGTTTATAATTTTCACTTGTGATATGTCTATAATCTTTACTGTAAGCACTTTTTGCCTAGTACAGGGTTTTTCTGAAATGATTAAAATGTTCTAATCCTTTGGCCCAATGGAGGAGTTACTAGACACACATACTGACTCAGCACTAAAATGTGCTGGTGTGACTTTTTAAATTGTATTTTAACAATCAATGACTAGTGATTAGTGTGTTGGACCCTGGAACTGACCTTCATGTGTAACGTTAGGTCATTGCCAAGATCCTTTTTCTCTATGTAAATATCCAATTGCTAAAGCACACTTAAAAAAATAAGACTGTGTTTCCTATTTCATTGCAGGATTCCTTTTGTCATAAAGCAGAGGACCTTAATATGTGGGTTCTCATAGATTCTCTATTCTTTTTCTGAAGACACTCACAGAACTCTGTATTAACATGTTTGACAGGATTTTGCAAAGATAAACCTCATGGTAGTTTCTGTCATGAACAGTCAGTTCTCAGAGTGCATTCTGTTACAAGTCTGATTGGTTCAAAGACTCTTTTAGATCACATTTTCAATGTTTCCTTTATCAGTAAGGATAGAAATAAAGGAAAGTCTGAGATAATAGGCAATGTCATTAATAAAATGATACTCTTTGCTCAAGATCACAGAATTATTCTGGCATGGGGAAAGGAGTTAGAGTGGGTAGGGATAGTCATTAGTAAAAAGCAAAGATCGGAAGTTTACAGAATTTTTGATAATTTCAGAAATCCTCTTAAATTTTATGTGCATGCATGCTGCATGCTCATTCACTTCAGTCGTGTCTAACTCTGTGACCCCATAGACTGTAGCCTGCCAGGCTCCTCTGTCCATTAGCTTCTACAGGCCAGAATGCTGGAGTCAGTTGCCATGCCCTCAACCAGAGGATCTTCCCAACCCATGGACTGAAACCATGTCTCCTGCACTGCATGTGGATTCTTTACCCACTGAGCACCTGGGAAGTGCTAAATCTGATACATGTATTAACAGGTACCATTTGTTACGAAACAGAGGCAATTATTTTCTTAAATAATGAATGCTTTGAAAGTATTCACATGTAACAACACCTGAAAGGAAAAGTAAAGATATTTAAATTTTTTAATTGAAACCTCTATGCAAGGGAAGGTTTGAAGCAATACTTTCTCTTAAGCTGAACTACACAAAAAAGGCAAGTACAGTTCTAAGTTATTGGCCAAGATACAAATTATTGATATTCTGGACTTTGGTGACTCTTATGCCATCTTAGTTGTTTTTTATTTGGAGAGATATGTGAAGGATTAGATTGTTTCTTTAAACAAATGACACTTGGAAAAAAGCTCTTCTTTTCAACTGATTTCTCTTTGGGGACAGATGGTATACTTTCATGAAGTTGAGAAATAGGAAACTATACTTTGTGAGTAGTGAATGGGAATGGTGACAATGTACAGGTTAGGGATTAAGTTCTATTACATAATTAATGATATGTTCATCAATACTTTTCATTTGTTGTCATTCAGATGCTCAATTGTGTCCAACATTTTGCGACCCATGGACTACAGCAGACCAGGCTTCCCTGTCCATGACCAACATCCAGAGTTTACTCAAACTCACGTCCATTGAGTAGGTGATATCTATCATCCAACCAACTCTTCCTCTGTTGTCCCCTTTACCTACTGCCTTCAATCTTTCCCAGCATCAGGGTCTTTTTGAAGAGTCAGCTCTTCGCATCAGGTGGCCAAAGTATTGGAATTTCAGCTTCAACATCAGTCCTTCCAATGAATATTCAAGATTGATTTCCTTTAGGATGGACTGGTTGGATCTCCTTGCTGTTCAATGGACTCTCAAGAGTCTCTTCCAACACCACAGTTCAAAAGCATCAATTCTTTGGCACTCAACTTTCTTTACAGTCCAACTCTCACATCCATATATGACTACTGGAAAAACCACAGCCTTGACTAGATGGACCTTTGTTGGCAAAGTAATGTCTTTGGTTTTTAATAGGCTGTCTAGGTTGGTCATAACTTTTCTTCCAAGAGCAAGCGTCTTAATTTCATGACTGCAGTCACCATCTACAGTGATTTTGGAGTCCCCCAAAATAAAGTCTGTCACTATTTCCATTGTTTCCCCATCTATTTGCCATGAAGTGATGGGACTGGATGCTATGATCTTAGTTTTCTGAATGTTGAGTTTTAAGCCAACTTTTTCACTCTCCTCTTTCACTTTCATCAGAGGCTCTTTAGTTCTTCTTCACTTTCTGCCATAAAGGTGATGTCATCTACATATCTGAGGTTATTGATATTTCTCCTGGCAATCTTGATTCCAGCTTGTGCTTCATCCAGTCCAGCATTTCTCATTATGTACTCTTCAAAGGACTTAAAATAGCAGGGTGACAATATACAGCCTTGACGTGATCCTTTCCTGATTTGGAACTAGTCTATTGTTCCATGTACAGTTCTAACCCCACCACAGAGCTGCTAGTTCTTACACAGGACTTGGGAAATAGACTCTTAGAGGGCACAAACAAAACCTTATGAGTACCAGGACCCAGAGAAAGGAGCAGTGATCCCACAAGGGACTGACCCAGAGTTGCCCATGAGGGTCCAGGAGTCTTCAGCAGAGGCATGGGTCGATGGTGGCCCATCGTAGGGTTGGGAGTACTGAATGTAGCAATGAGTGAATGGGACCTTTTGAAGGAGGTCACCATTATCTTCATTACCTCCACCATAGTTTGGCCTCAGGTTAAATAACAGAGAGGGAATACAGCCCTGCCTATCAACAGAAAATTGTATTAAAGATTTATGGAGCATGGCCCTGCCCATCAGAACAAGACCCAGTTTCCTCTTTAGTCAGTGTCTCCCATCAGGAAGATTCCATAAGATTCCTATCCTTCTCCATCAGAGGACAGACAGCCTGAAAACCACAATCACAGAAAACATGTGTACAAGAGGATATAAGAATATGACCCTTCCTTCTTCAGTCTCCACTGAGGTCCCAATAAGTTATATTACATTAATATATGAGATAAATATAAAAATTTTCATAGAGCCAAGAACCTGATTTCTGACTCTTTTTACCTACTGGAAAACACAAGAAAGTCCAGAGGGTGGAAAAAGGAGGACTTCTGAGTGATACAGAGAGAACTCTGAAACTGAATCCATCTCTTGTCCAGTAAATCTTGGAAACAAGTAAAAGGCTAGCAAACTGTGTGGGTAAGCCTAGATGCAGGGGAGATATTACTGCCCACATATTATTCAGTTTTAGTGGGCAGAGGATTCACAAGTATTTCCTATATGCAGTAGTGGGCCTCCATGCAAGATGGAGGGTTCATGGGGATTCCAGTTCAACAGGGCTGAGAGCAGAAATCTCAGCAGAAGGAGACTGGATGGATACTAAGAGATACTCAGGGATGAGACAAGAGTCCCAGTAGACCAGGCGGGGGACACAAGACACATTTTCCAGGAGATCAGGAGTCTGCTGGATCACATTAAGATCCCTGGGAAGCTCCTCCAAAGAGAATTCATTTTAGTACTTGCCAAGCCCAGAGGATAGAAAGCCCTCAGTGTGGAGGGACACGTGTCCTCCTACTCCACCTACTTCTCCTCTTCTTGACCATTTTAGATCCTTGTTGTTTAGTCCCTCTGTTGTGCCTGACTCTTTGTGACTCCATGGACTGCAGCACTACGGGCTTCCCTGTCCTTCACTATCTCCTGGAGTTTGCTGAAACTCATGTCCATTGAGTTGGTGATGCCATTCAACTATCTCATCCTCTGTCACCCCCTTCTCCTCTTGCCTTCAATCTTTCCTTGGTCTTATTCCATAAGTCGGTTCTTTGCATCAGGTAGCCAAAGTATTGGAGCTTCAGCTTCAGCATCAGTCCTTCCAATGAATTGACTGGTTTGATTTCCTTGCAGTCCAAGGGACTCTCAAGAGTCTTTTTCAACATCCCAGTTTGAAAGCATCAATTTTTTGATGCTCAATTTTAGATCTTTGTTCAGAGTGAAATCACACTTCAGAGTGTCTGAGAACAGCAAGCAACAACTGGAAGCAGAGGGCTCATGATCTCTTATTTGTTGGCTTCTCACTTGTTGGCTTCTCACTGCAGGTTGGTTTCAGCTGCTAAAGATGAGATTAAATGCTAGGTAAGGTTTGAAGTGGCAATATTTATTGAACTGAAGCTGTACTTGTAACTGGTGACCAAAAGGCAATTTGCTAACTAAAAATCAGCAGAAAAGGCCTGCAACTAACTGAAGTTTTCATTGTTGGGGAGAGGAGCATTATTCTGCACTAAATACAATTTAAGGAGCCAAGGGAGAGAAAATTATAAAGGAATTAAGCATCCTGAATATACCAGCTACATGGATAATAACTTCCTGCCCATTTTTATTAATTACTATTTACTAAAGCTTTAAAAATATATATCAAGATCACTATACATCTGCTACTATTTGAAGTGATCATTCAGGCTCACCAAGATTAGTTTATTGAACATCTATAATATGTGAGGGATTGACCAGTATTTGATGCACAGAGCATAGACTACATGAGAGAGGGTAACGGAAAACAAGATTATAATATCAAGTTTGGACAAGAATGAAAAGAAACGTAAGTATGATATCTAATGAGAAGAACTCAGAAATAACATGATCAGAACTGCTCTGGCAAGGTTAGTCTAACAGCAGTTTGTAGATTTAATTGGCACAAGGGAATACTCAGAAACTTATATTTCAAGTTCACATTTAAATATACTTCACTTTTCTTTTAAAAATTTCTTGACTCTTTCCTCCAAGAAAAATTTTGATTTTTTCTTTCATTGTTTTTTATTAGTGTTTCAATATTTTTGCATTATATTGCATTTGGGTGCTAAGCAGTTTTCAACTTTTTAGAGGACTCCATTTCTGTAAGAGTTTTATCTTTAAGTAGTAGTAGTGTTAGTTGCTCAGTTGTGTCAGACTCTTTGTGACCCTGCGGGCAGTAACATGCCAGGCTCCTCTGTCCATGGCATTTTTCAGGCAAGAATATTGGAATGGATTGCCATTCCCTTCTCCAGAGGATCTTCCCAACCCAGGGATCAAACTCAGGTCTCCTGCAATGCAGGCTGTTTCTTTTCCACTTGAGCTACAGGGAAGATCTTTTGTCTTTAAAGAGCTTTGAAATAACGTATACTAGATATGTCTGTTAAAGAATCTTCAATGCATAATGTTCTCAGAAGTGCAGTTAAGAAACCTATTTAACTAATTTGATTCAAAATTTATATAATCATTGAGCTTTATTTCTCTCTAGATTCTGAGATCTATAAGAAACGCGGCTATACTTTTAACCTTTATACAGTTAAAAATGAAAAAAATATAACTGCAACTTAACTCACAGTTGTGTTCTAGAGAGAGTAAATAGTATTAAAGGATGAGATTACATTGTTCATCAGAGAATCTGGAAGGTTGGAATAGGCAAAGATGAATGTCAAGCTGAGATTGGAACAAGATCTTGGAAAGAGCTGAATTACTCTAGTAGAGAAATAGGTAATTTGGACTCCTAGTGACAGTTTCACAAAGGGTGGTTGGAAGGATGAATAAAACACAAGTAGGGAAGTCAGACCTTGGGTGGACAGAAATAGCATAGGAAACTTTCAAGAAAAGGAACGGGTACTCTGTTCTTTAAACATAATCATGTTCTGTGATGTAAACCCCTCTATCTTTCTAAGTCATCAGAAACATCTATAAAGTCCCATATTTACTGCTGGGATTGCTGCGTGATTGAAAAGGGGGACTGGAAAGATCAATTCCTTGCTTTTAAAAAATCTGTTGAGAAGTAACTAAAATGGCTTAGCATAAAATCTGAGTTACAGATTAGCATGGGGAGTCAACACTGTAAATCTACAGAGTATGTCTTGAGGAGAGAATTGACTTTTCTACAGAATAGGAATTTAAGCTACTCTTATTGAACATATTATTTTATTTATTAAGGGGCAGGTTGACTTTAGCTAACATTTGCTAACAGGAATGCCTGATATTTTACCTGGGGTGGTTTAGTTACTAAGTTGTGTCTGACTCTTGTGACCCCATGGACTGTTGCCTGCCAGGCTCTTCTGTCCATTGGATCTCCAGACAAGAATACTGGAGTGAGTTGCCATTTACTTCCAGGGAATCTTCCTGACACAGGAGTCGAACCCAGGTCTCCTACACTGCAGGCAGATTCTTTACCAACTGATTCTTTCCCTTTACAAGGGAAGCCATTTTGTGTGTGTGTGTGTGTGTGTGTGTGCGTGTGTGTGTATTTTACCTAGAGACATATACACACACATACATATGGGCTTCCCTGGTGGCTCAGTGTTAAAGAATTTGTCACAATGTAGGAGATGCAGGTTCAATCCCTCAACCAGGAAAATCCTTTGGAGGAGGGCATGGCAACTCACTCTAGGATTCTTGCCTAGAGAATCCTATGGACAGAGGAGCCTGGTGGACTAGTCTATAGGGTTGCAGGAGTTGAACTCTATAGGTCTATAGAGTTGAACACGACTGAAGCAACTTAGCATGCCACACACATGTGCATATATAGCAAATATATGTATTTGTTGTTCAGTGGCTAAGTAGTGTCAGACTCTTTGCGACCTTCAGCACAGCGGCAGTCCCTCAGCATCTCCTGGAGTTTGCCCAAGTTCATGTCCATTGAATCAGTAATATCAACCAACCATCTCATCCTTTGCTGCCCTCTTCTCCTTTTGCCTTCAATCCTTCCCAGCATCAGTGTCTTTTTCAATGAGTCGGCTGTTCACATCAGGTGCCAAAGTACTGGAGCTTCAGCTTCAGCATCAGTCCTTCCAATGAATATCCAGGACTGATTTCCTTTAGGATGGACTGGATTGATCTCACTGGAGTCCAAGGGACTCTCAAGAGTCTTCTCCAGCACCACAGTTCAAAATCATCAATTCACAAAGCTCAGCTTTCTCTGTGGTCCAACTCACACATCCATACATGACTACTGGAAAAACCACTGCTTTGGCTATGCAGATGTTTATTGGCAAAGTGATGTCTTTGCTTTTTAATACATTGTCTAGGTTTGTCATAGCCTTCCTTCGAAGAAACAAAGGTATTTTAATTTCATGGTTGTAGTCAACCTACAGTGCTACTGGAGCCCAAGAAGAAAAAACCTGTCAATGTTCCCACTTTTTCCCCTTCTATTTGCCATGGAGTGATGGGACTGGATGCAATGATCTTAGTTTTTTTAGTGTTGAGTTTTAAGCCAGCTTTTTCACTCTCTTCCTTCACCCTCATCAACAACCTTACATGGGACAACTGACTGGTTCAAAATTGGGAAAGGAGTATGAGAAGGCTGTATATTGTCATCCTGTAAATTTAACTTATATGCAGAGGATGAAATGCCAGGCTGGATGAGTTACAAGCCGGAATCAAGATTGCTAGGAGAAATGTAAAAAACCTCATATTGTCAACAACCTGCATATCGGCATATGCAGATGATACCACTCTAATGGCAGAAATATGTGTATATATTCTATATATAATAATTTATACAATAAATACCTACAAATGTAAGTGAAAGTCACTCAGTCGTGTCCAATTCTTTGTGACCCCATGGACTGTAGCACACCAGGCTCCTCTGTCCATGGAATTCTCCAGGTAAGAATACTGGAGTAGGTAGCCATTCATTCCCTTCTCCAGGGGATCTTCCCAACCCAGGGATCACAGGGTCTTCTGCGTTGCAGGCAAATTCTTTACTGGCTGAGCCACCAGGGAAACACCACTACAAATGTAAATGAAGATTTAAAATATTAAATTTTGGGGAAAATCATATATCTGTTTAATTTTAAGACTTTAAAGTTCCCTCATGTTATTTCTCTAATCTTAGGTCATGGATTATTACCTAATTATTTGTCTCTATATATACATATATATATTCAAAATTTTTGTGATTTGTTTCTTATGTTCATTAAGTTCTTTTTTATTATTTATTTGTTTACTTATGTTTCTGCTGGGTCTTCATTTCTGTGAGAGGGTTGCAGCAAGCAGGGGCTACTCTGCTGTGGTGCATGGGCTGCTCATTGTGGTGGTTTCTCTTGTCGTGGAGCACAGGCTTTAGAAGCATGGGCTTCAGTAGTTGTAGAAAGTGGGCTTAGTTGCATGTAGAATCTTCTCAGATCAGGGATTGAACCCGTGTCCCCTGCACTGGCAGGAGGAGTTCTAACCACTGTACAGCAGGGAAGTCCCTCTATGTATATATTGAATCATGTGAAATTTGTAGATTGTAGATTGAAAATAGCTGAATATTAGTGATTTCATATGACTCAAACCCACATTTTAATCTTGAATATTAAAAATACTATTCTAAGTTACATATGTAACTGAATTTCATTTTCATGATTCAAATATCTTTAAAAGAACTTTCCATTATAGCTCATAAAGAGTAATTATTTTTAACTAATGAATGATAGTCTATGCTATGGAATTAACCAGTGTCTCAGTAGACTGAGAGTATAGTGTCAGTATAACATTTAGATTGTTGTATTTTTTTAAAACCATAATCTATTGTACATGCTTCCTGGAACAAATGAGTGAGTGTTTCTCTAAGGTAAATCCTAAAAGTAAATTGCTGGTTTCAAAGAATTCACCTTCTTTTTTTTACTAGATATTACTAAATATATTATTTATCATCCCAGAAAAATATGATGCACTTTTCCACAATACTTGATATTTCCCCACTAAATTTCTGGAGTCACTTTTAAAATTAAACAGATCTTTAATTGTGTGAATTTATGTTCTCCTTATGATTTAGGGAGAATAAGCATCTGTACTGGCTATTCCAAGGAATGCCTGTAAATTCTGCAGAAAAACATGGTCTTTCCCTTACCTAAGAAATCCAAGACTTTTAAACATGAACATTTCCTAAATACCCAAAACACTTATGTGTAAAAAGGAAATGGCTTTTATATGTGAGGCCAGATGATTTAAGTTGTTAAATTCTTGGCAAGTATTATTTTCAACTTTCTATCCCCTCTCTAAATGTGATCAGTTATAATTTATTAACTTAATAAGCATGTGAAGTCTTAAATGTGTTTCCTAAAAATGAATGATTTCTGTTTTAAATAGAACATTTTTATTCCAGGCCAGAATGTAACCATCAGATTTCACATTTGCTAGTGTTCACTTCAAAGTAGACTATGAATTCTGATAAAGATCCTAGAAATACATTAATTTGAGGATGTAACATAAACCTTGCATTCAAACTTCTGACTTACACAGATAGGTTTTAATTTCTTCCTGAACTGGATGGGTGTGCTAACTAGAACTCTTTTGCCCTCAAATATATCCCAAGTGCATCCTTTGACGCTGCCAACATAAGAAGCTTCATAGATTTTAGTACCTGGTCTCAGGTTTCCAAACTGGGCTAGGAAAATGGAGTAAGAGTGACCTTTAGTGGCCACTGTGAGTAATCACAAAGGGACGTGATCTGTCTCAGGGGGATAGATGAGTGCACGTGTGCTAGGCTACTTATAGCAGAGACACAAGTCAGAACTGCTAACTACGACACTTAATGTCATTCGACCCTAGCAGAGTATCAAACCCCTGTAAGTTCAGACAGCTTAGAAGCTGTGTTTTTAATTGGTAAATGGAAATCTACTCACACCTATTAATGAGAGTCAGGAACTTCAGTCAATACCCAAATCCCCCACACAAAAGGATTGGAAGATGACAGTTTAATTCAAGCAAAAATTATTTGCTTTCCACAGATTGGTAAAAGCCACCTGGTAATCTTTTGAACTTCAGAACTAAGCTCCAATGAGACGAGTTGGTGGCTCAGATGGTAAAGAATCTGCTTACAATGCTGGAGACCTGGGTTTGATCTCTGGCTGGGGAGAAAGATCCCCTTGAGGAGGGAATGGCAACCCACTCCAGTATTCTTGCTTGGAGAATCCCAAGGACAGAGGAGCCTAGTGGGCTACAAACCATGCGGTTGCAAAGAGTCAGACATAACTGAGCGACTAATCACAGAAGCACCACTCCTCATCTTGAAAAAGAGAGTCATCTTCCACTTAAAGTCACTTATTAATGATAATTTAATGCTCAAAATGTACTCCACCCCTCTTTTTTGTTAAGCAACATCAGTAGCTACTTCTGTAATTCCACCTTAAAATAGGGAGAGTATCTCCATAATGAAGTCATTTGACTCATCTATATTGAAGTTCTGCTTTTATAATAACTTAATCTTCAATGGAAGTACTTTCCAATCAAAGTTATGTCAAAATATAGACAAAATCTTGCAATATTCTTCTTAAAATGATGTTGTAGCCTTTTTTTCAAATAAAGACTTTCCGTGTTATATATAATCTGTATATTCATATAAATGCTTTCAAAAAAACCACTGTGCTTTGCTTTAATAAATCGTACCCATTCTGGTTGTCCTTTCTTATAAAAATCTATCAAACACAACAATGAATTCTGTCAGGTAAAGTTTTTTAAGTTATTTTTTATGTTATTAAAATTACTTAAAAAACTTTACCTGACAGAATTCATTGTTGTGTTTGAAGACAGATTTTTATAAGAAGGAAAAACCAGAAATTGGGTAACACTTCAAGGCAGAGTCAAATTTTCTGAATTCAGTATCATTTAGACTGACCCATTCTAAAAAGTCATGACATTTGTAAAACAGAAAAAATGAATAAAAGCAATGTGGTTTGATGCAATGACCATTACATTGAGAAAACTTTTTTTTTTGCTCTTATTTGGAATATCAGTCTGCTTCCAGGTATTTGACAATTGGCCTCCTGGCGGCTTATATGGTAAAGAATCTGCCTGCAATGCAGGAAATCTGTGTTTGATCCCTGGTTCGGGAAGATCCCCTGGAGAAGGAAATGGCAACCCACTTTAGTATTCTTGTCTGGAGAATTCCATGGACAGAGGAGCCTGGCAGGCTACAGTCTATCAGACACAACTGGGTGACAATCATTCACTCACTCATTTGACAGATGAGAATACTGAGTTAAATGACAGTATTATTTATTTGAAAATAATAATACATGTGCATATTATAAATTTGAAATAATTATAACCCCAAAATTGAAATGATAATTGAAATCTATTTTTGGTACTTCCTTCAAGAGACAGACATTTAAAAATGTTACATATGTATGTATATATATACATACACAGAAGTATATGTATATATGTAAATAAAATTCTGACTCAACTGTTCCATTATCTACTACTATGAGACAAATCTCTCCCTAAATAACATAAAACAACTCTTAGTAGGTTCACAATTTGGTGGGTGAAGAATTTAGGGAGAGAATAGCAGTGATGACTAATTTATTCTTTAGGATGTCTGGGGACTCAAATTAGATAGCTCTATGACCAACCTAGATAGCATATTTAAAAGCAGAGACATTACTTTGTCAACAAATGTCCATCTAGTCAAGGCTATGATTTTTCCAGTAGTCATGTATGGATGTGAGAGTTGGATGGTGAAGTAATCTGAGCGCCGAAGAATTGATGCTTTTGAACTGTGGTGTTGGAGAAGACTCTTGAGAGTCCCTTGGACTGCAAGGAGATCCAACAAGTCCATCCTAAAGGAGATCAGTCCTGGGTATTCATTGGAAAGACTGATGTTGAAGCTGAAACTGCAATACTTTGGCCACGTGATGCAAAGTGTTGACTCATTTGAAAAGACCCTGATGCTGGGAAGGATTGAGGGCAGGAGAAGGGGACGACAGAGGATGAGATGGCTGGATGGCATCATTGACTCAATGGCTATGGGTTTGGGTGGACTCTGGGAGTTGGTGATAGACAGGGAAGCCTGGCGTGCTGCAATTAATGGGGTCGTAAAGAGTCAGACATGACTGAGCGACTGAACTGAACTGCTGTCTATGACTGAAATGGCTTTAACCCAGGCAGCGCTAGTGGTAAAGAACCCATATGTCAACCCAAGAGACACAAGAGATGTGGGTTCGATTCCTGGGTCGGGAAGATCTCCTGGAGGAGGAAATGGCAACTCACTCCAGTATTCTTGCCTGGGAAATCCCATGGACAGAGGAGCCTGGTGGGCTACAGTCCATGGGGTTGCAAAGAGTCAGACACGACTGAGCATACATGCATGCCCACACAGCACCATATTGATTTTGTCTGTCAACTGTTTCCTCAGTACTTCTCCATATGGCCTCTCCATATGACTAGCTTGGGATACCTTATACCACAGGAGTATCAGATTGCTTATGCAGTGGTTCAGTATTCCAAGAAGGAATGTTCCAGGAGACACATCTGTCATCAAATCATACTAAATTTACAGTTAGGGACTTAGACTCCATTGATAGGAGGAATGTCAAAGAATTTTTGACCATCTTTAATCTACCACAAACTTGAAAAACTTATGTCTTTGATAAATTTTAGCTACGCCACATACCTGGAGGAATTCTGGGGCTCTATTTCTACTCTTACACTAGAATTCATAAACTGGAAAATAAACCAATTGGGTACTTCCATTATTAGCAGAGACATTAAAGCAATGTGATGATAGAATGCAATCTGATAAATCTATAGACAAATCTTAAAACTGGTCTTAAAGAATCTTTATTTTTTTCAAATTTCCATGTTCTCATACTTTTTCTCAGATTCCAGATATTCTAGGACCAAACATAATTATATAATTTCTTGCCTTTTAGGAGCTTCAGAAACCAAAGGCCAAATACTAGTTATGCACTTTTACTGACATTTTTATAGCTATTGTTAAATATTTGCATCCAGTTAATTGAGCAATAGCACTGGGAATATAGTAATCACATACATGTTTCTTTATTTTCATAGCAGGAATGTTTGGGATTTGAGGAGTCAAATTAATAAAAATAATAATAATACTCTTTTTCTATCACCAAATTTGAAATGACTTACAACATAAATGTGAGAGTTAGACTGATGAGATTAAAATTTCAACTTCAGTACTAGTAAACCTAATTTTTAAATGTGACTAACTTAAGCAATCAAATCAGCTTGCTTGTCTATCTCCTCCTGAGTTGAACTAGTTCCTGGAACTTCAGGTCTTCTAGGCAAGCCTAGAGCAGGCCAGAAGCAGCTGCTGCATGGGCAAAGGACAGATCCCAAAAATAGAGAGGGGGGCTAAGTCACAGGTGCCCATTCTTTCCTCCCAAATCCACCAAGTGGGAAATTTTGAGGAGTAAGGTTTCCTTCCATGTTATTATTGGCAACTGAAATCTAAAACAACAAATAAAACTTCCAAGTATCCATTTTCAAAGTTCTCTCTTCAGAGCACACATTTGTTTTAAAAAGCAATTATTATTTTATTCACTGAAATGGAAAAGCCTTCACAGCAGAGGTCAGAAAATTTGTATCACAGGTGTTTTTTTTAAAGGGAAGTGTGTAATTAATCTTCAGGTACTAATATCTCACAAGATAGAATTCAAGGCAAGAAATGATCGAAAGAGACAAAGATGATCTTTACACACTGGTAAAGGAACAATAAAGGAGGAAGATATATGGTTCAGTTCATTATGATGTCATGTTCTATAATATAGCCTCAAAATATACAAAGTTACAACTAACAGAAATGAAAAAAACAGATATATTAACCACTGTGGTTACAGATTTTTAATATAAACTTTCAAAACTAAGAAAATCAAGCTGAACCAAAAAAGAAAAAAGACAAATAAATAATGTAAACTATTAGATATTTATAAACCTCTAAACCTAATAAAGAAAAAATACACTTTCTGTCATACATGGACAATTTACAAAAATTGATCTGTACTATATTTCAGTGCAGTATTGAATAAATTCTAAAACATAAATAGCATATAGATTATATTCTTTGGTCATAATAGAATAAAATTAAAATTTAATAACAAAAAGGTAGCTAACAAAATGTCACTTTTATAGAAACATAAATCCTATTTCCTTGAAGTCAAAAGAGAAATATGGAAAATTGTGAAGCATTTAAACCTGAAAGATAAAATGTATATGACAGCTGGATGGTACTTAGAGGAAAACTTTAACCTTTATATGCATGAATATTTTTGAGGAAGTCAAAATTAATCCAAAGAAATAACAAAAAAAGGGGAATAATTAAGATTATTATGAACAAAACTTGTTAGTAAATTTGATTATTGAACTAAGGGGATAAACTATGGAGAAAAATATAAAACACCTAAAAAGTATAAGACAGAATAAAAAACTTAAACGGGATGCTGAGAATGAATGAAATTTAAGTGGTTCTCTTGGTCTTATCCTCCCACAAACTTCTCGAAATCCTGATTGTTTTATATTAATTCCTCAAATTTTTCTCAAAATAGTTCAATGTTTCTTAAATATTTTTAAAATAGTTATTTTTATATTATATGTGTTTCTAGAAAATAAAAGCTGCAAAGGCTCCTCAGTTTATTCTATAGGGTTAAGAATAATTTTGATTCCACAAATAGCAAGAACAATAATTTAAAAAGTAAGTACATATTGAATAATTTGTATTTGGAACAGAGAGACAAATGTACTAAACAAAATATTAACTAAGTCCAACAATGTATCACAAAATATATTGTACCATGATCAAGTGATACTTTTGCTGTGTGTGTGTGCTTAGTCACTCAGTCGTGTCCAACTCTTTGCATGAACTGTCTTTGTCGCCTGCCAGGCTCCTCTGTCCATGGTGATTCTCCAGGCAAAAATACTGGAGTGGATTGTCATGATGTACTCCAGGAGATCTTCCCAACCCAGGGATCAACCCAGGTCCTCACTGCAGGTGGATTTTTTTTACTGACTGTGCCACCAGGGAAGGTGCAAAGTACTGGAGTGGGTATGCTATCCCTTCTACTGGGGAACTTCTCCACCCAGGAATCAAATCAGGGTCTCCTACATTGCAGGCAGTTTCTTTACCAGCTGAGCTACCAGAGAAGCACATTTTTACCCCTAACAATAAAAAGGCACCTGAGCTACCAGGGAAGGCATTTTTACCTCAGGAATAAAAAGATAATTGGTAGTAGGAATTCTTTCTTTGTAAATACCTTCATTAATAAACTGTGGGAGAAAAATCATATGAGTATCTTAAAAAGCAGAAAAATTAATTTGATTATAAGGACCTATTGCATAGTACAGGGAATTCTACTCAATATTCAGTAATGGCCTCTATGGGAAAAAAAAACCTAAAAAAGAGTAGATACGTATATAGGTATAATCAATTCACTTTTTGTATACCTGAAATTAACAATATTGTAAGTCAACTATACTCCAATGAAATTTTTTAAAAGATAGAAAACTTAACTTGATAAATTTTAATGAATTATTTAAAAGAAATAATCAGAAATCTAGGATTAAAAAGAAATTTTCCTCCTTTTGGAAAGGTTTCCTATAATCAAGCACCAGTAAATATTGTACTTGTTGGAGGGAAACTTCAGATGTTTTTCCTTTAATATCAGGCCTACACATAAAACAAACCCTCTATCATTGGCACTCTTTAACTTAGGACTAGGTTTTGGTCAACACCCAAATTTTTAAAAAAAGGAAATAAAATAAGAGGATTAAAGTCTTGGAGGGAAAGATAATTTTAACATGTTCTTACATATGGTTACCTGAAAAGAAAAGCCAAAAAAAATCATGAGAAAATATATGGAAAAAGAAAATTCAGGACAGTTTCTGGGCACAAAACTGACTTAGGAAAAAACCCAATTGCATTTATCTATTCCAGAAATATGAAACTGGAAAATACAAAGTTTCCAGGAATTTACCTAAAGAAGGTCATATAAAACTTCTGTAGAGAATTTTTTTTAATTTAAATAAAGAGCAAAGGATTTAACTGCCAATTCACAAATGAAGATTACAAGAGGTTAAAAATGAAGCGTACACTCAAACTCATTAGTAAATACAAATCTCAAAACAATTCTAGATATAAAACTATAGCTACAGATTATATCTATTTACTTACACCATTCATTTAGCAAAATCTTAAAAACTGGGAATGTAAAATACTAGTAACTATAAGAGGTTATAGGTATCCTTAATGCATTGCTAGTAGGAGTATACACCCACTTCCCAGACAGACATTCTGAAGAATAATTGGCAAAAACAGATGCATATTACATGACTCTCAGACTTGCTTCCAGATTTATATTCTAGAGGATATAAAGGTAATATGTACAAATGGTGTACAAAAATATGTACAAAAATGTTTGGAACTGTCAGAAGTCATTTGTATGTTCTTTACTGATTGAACTGTTAAATAAAACATGGTTAGTACACCTCTAGAATACTGTAATAGCACTTAAAGGTTTCAGACTACATAAACAAATAGAACCAAAGGTGCATGAATCTTAAAAGCAAACTGATATGTAAAATAAGAAAAAATAATATATGTATATTATTGTTTATTTATATATGTTTATTAATTATATGTACATTAAGTTAAAATACATGAGCTCAAAATAGTAATACACATTTTACAAGAGTACTTACAAGAAAAAAAATATAATATATTGAAAGCATTAGAATAGTTGCTTATGGTAGATGGTAAGGAATGGAAATAAAAGAGTTAATAAATAATACAAACAGGGGACATCTATTTATCTGTTACAACTGTGTAACAAACAGAGGAGCAAGACTAATCCAGAGCTATGCACTTGACACCTAAGGGGGGAAAAGACTTTAGATAAGCAGTGAACCACTATATGTTTAAAAAGTAAAAGATTTTTATTGTGACTTTTCATCTGGTACCAAGTATTGTGGAGCTTAATTGTTTTAAATAATTGAGTAAAAACTCATTTAACAGATGCCTCATAAACTACAATGCTCTGAAAGTGAAGAATGGATAAAAGGACCACTATCTACCTCCATAGGATAGGGATCCTCAACTCTTCTCCCAAATGTGATATATAACTATCTGGCTTACTGACAGAATGAGGGTACCAGTTTTGATCATATATTAAATGCTATGACTTGTCAGTGCTTTCTTATATTCTGATACTCCAATGGATCATCTTCAGTATTCTTTCACTTTGAAGACTATTATTTTAAATAAGTACAAGCTAACCTAATGAACTAATTCTGAATTTGATAAATGATTTTACATGTGTATGTGAATGTGTATATACAATCATCTGCTGAAAATTTTCATATGACATTTTTTAGAAAAATACCAAATACCAATTCATTCTATTTTATTTTTCAAAAGTTCTCAAGAATATGCACTTGCTAAAATTCAACATCCATTCATGATTTAAAAAAGTGTCACCAAAGTGGGTATAAAGGAAACATATCTCAGCATAATAAAAGCTATTTATGACAAACCCACAGCAACATAATACTCAACAGTGAAAAGCTGAAAGTCTTCCTGCTAAATTATAGAAAAAGATAAGGATGCCTATTCTCATCACTTCTATTCAATATATTATTGGAAGTTCTAGCCACAGCAATCAGACAAGAAAAAGAAATAAAAGGTATCAAAATTGGACTAGAAGAGGTAAAATTGTCATTTTATACAAATGACGTGATAGTCTATATAAAAAACCCTAAAGACTCCACACACAAGTTATTTAAACTAAGAAATGAACTCGTCAAGGTAGCAGTATATAAGGTAAATATATAGAGCTCTGTGGTATCTCTTTACACTAAAAATGAAAGATCAGAAAGAGAAGGTAAAAAAATCCACTTCAAAATCATGTCCAAAAAATATCTAGGAATAAAGAACTATATACTGAGAAGCGTAAAGCACTGATAAAGGAAACTGAAGATGCTTCAAAGAAATTAAAAGATATCTATGCTCTTGGATGGCTATGATGTCCAAAGCAATCTACAGATTTAATGCAACCACTATCAAATTATCCATGATGTTTTTCATAGAACTAGAACAAATAGTCCTAAAATTTATATGGAACCATAAAAGACACAGAATTACCAAATCAATGATTAAGGAAAATAACAAAGGTGGGAGTATAACCCTCTCAGACTTCAGACAATTCTGCTAAGCTATAGTAACCTAAACATCATGGTAATGGCACAAAAACAGACACAGAGATCAAAGGGACAGAATAGAGAGCCCAGTTATAAGCCCATACACCTACGGTCAGTCTTCAATAAAGGAGGAAACAATACACTACTGAGAAAACACAGTCTCTTCAGCAAGTAATGTTGGGAAAGCTGGATAGCCTCATGTAAATCAATGAAATTAGAACACTCCCTCACATCACATAAAAAATAAACTCAAAATGGTTTAAAGACCTACAGATAAGACATGACACCATAAAACTCCTAGAAGGGAATATAAGCAAAACATTCTCTGATGTAATTTGTAGCAGTATTTTCTTATATCAGGCTCCCAAGGCAAAAAATATATATATACAAAAACAGAAAAATAAACAAATAGGACCTAATCAAACTAAAAAGCACAGCAAAGGAAATCAACAAAATGAAAAGACTGCCTACAGATTGGAAGAAAATATTTGCAAACAGTGCAACCAAAAAAGAATTAATTTCCAAAATAAACAAACAGCTCTTACAACTCAATTATATATATATATAAAGACAACACAACTGAAAAATGGGCAGAAGACCTAATAGACGTTTTTCCAGAGAAGACATGCAGATAGCCAATAGGCACATAAAACGATGTTCAGCATCACGAACTGTTAGAGAAATGTAGATCAAAACAATAATAAGGCATCACCTTTCACCAGTCAGAATGGCTGTAATCAAAAAGTCTACAAATAATAAATGCTGGAGAGGGTGTGGAGTAAAAGGAACACTTCTACACTGTTGGTGGGAATTTAAATCGTTGACCACTAAGGAGAACAATGTGGAGGTTCCTTAAAACACTAAACAGTGCTATTATGTGATCCAACAATCTCATTCCTGGCATATAACTGGAAAAGACTAAACTCTAATTCAAAAAGATACATGCACCCTAATGTTCATACCAGCACTATTTACAATAGCCAACACATGGAAGGAACCTAAATATCCATCAACAGATGACTGAATAAAGAAGTTGTGCATTCCCTGGTCTCTGAATCAGAACGAATGCATTTGTCTGTTGGCGAAGCCCTTCCATTGGTCACTTGACCTATACAGTAAGAGCTCTTGTAACAAGAGAGGCCAAGTGAAGCCCCAGAAGCAGTTTCTCTTCCCTCACCAAGATAATAAATCAAAACCGAAGTTCACTTTAGGAGAGGATGCCAGAGACTGGTCTATCATCTTAAAAACTTAAAGGACTCAAAACCTCAGGATTTAAAGTGTCTTGATTGGGGTGACCATTGCTCAAGTGTAACACATTTGTCAAATCTCACTGACTTAACGCGTGTGCATTTTATTGCATGTCAATGTTATGTTAATAAAGTCGATACTAAGCAAAACAAAAACTAGTTATATCAAATTTGGTCAGCCTGTGTGAAGCAGAACTTCTTTTCCAACATATCACATCAAACTGTTCTCTTCTGTTACAATATGTGTTGGTTCAACGTGCTTAAAAAACTGCTAAACTTGGCAGAGTTAACTGGGGAAGCTGGCCATGTACATAGAGAAGCTGAGGAGACATTCCCTAGGCTTAAAAATTTCTTGGATTAGATTTTTAGTTTTAGTAATACTGGTCTCAATGAATTGCCTACCAGTATCCACATCTAAAAGGAAAAAGTATATACTCAGGGTTTAAGAATGAAAGAATCAATTCTGTATTTTGATTCTGGTTGCAAATCTCTGTTGGAAATTTATCTGTGCTAGTTTTATTACTGAGATTGTTGCTGTTGTCTAATAACTGCACTACAAATTTACAAATATTTAAGTGGTTTGCTTCTAACTTTATTACACACATAAACTCTAGAAATGTTAGTACAATGTACATTTATTACATTGTATATTTGTACAATGCAAATTTTTTTAGGGATGTATATAGGGTATGTAGCAGACAGATCTGTTCAAAGATCTTCCAACCTTTTTGTTTTCTTTCAGCACCTACAGGTGATTTTTCACTAGTGCTTTATTACTTTTATATTAAGAAGCTATTGATAAGTTACTTATAAAATCACAGGCATAGTTTTACATGCTCTAATAAATATTTCAGTTGCATAAATGAGCTGATGAAATATGTCTGTATCAGGATATGGATATCAAATGCCCTTAAATATAGGTAGTCAAACAAAAATACTGTGAACTGATCACATGAGATTTAGATTTCTTTATTTAAAATAATATAGCCACTTCATAATTCATTGAAATTTGCATTTTGTCTTTTATTAGGCCACCACTTTCACCATAAAAGCATGGTTTTAGAACCTGACACTTTTAAAGTGCAGAATTCTACAAAGATCTTTTAATATAATGAGTAAATAACATGGTATATTTACACCCTCATCTTAATCATGGTGCCTTTCAAGCAAATAAGAATGGACTTAAAGAGCCACAGTTATGTTTTATCTAGAGTGTTTCCATATATAAATTATTTATTTCATAGACATATTTTTCCTAGTTATAGATTGCATTATTCATTTGCGAATTATGGGTGATTTTCTGTTAGTAATTTCTCTTCCTCACATCCTTTACTCTGATGGACTGACACTGAACAACAATAGAGCCAGATGCTTTCCCCCTGTAGTTTCTTTCCCACAGTGTAACATGCTTCAGTACAGCTTACAATTTGGACCTGCTGTGCTCCACAGTATTTCTTGTTGATGATGTTCACCATCAATAAAATGGTGGTTCTTCCTTATTTTAAATTTAACTTTTTTCCTCATGAACTTTTGAACTTTTGTCTGAAGAGGTGGGGCATGCAAATTATCACTAACACCCTGGTAGCATCAGGTCAATAAAGAAGAGTATTACTTAAATCCAGCCTCCATGTCAAAACTCAACACTGATTTAAGATCTTCTCATGGACACACCGGCATTTACCACTTCTTGTCTGATATCTGAATGAGTCGTCTGTGACACATTTTTGATGAAATAGCCATTTGATTATTTGAGAAAAGTAGAGACAATATCACTCTGGTAGTTCCATCATTCCTGTCATTATTTTTTCTCATTGGAATTAAAATCCATTTTGAGCTAAACAAATGCTAGTTTTATAAAGTTGTTTAATGAAGAGAACGAGCTTAAACTTTATTTCCTCCTTTAAATGTAACCAGAGGTTATGTTTATTTAAAAAGTGAACATCTATCCAGATTATACACTCTCACCAGTGCCAGGCCAAAAAACACAGGCCCCAAACCACTCATTCCATAACTCCCTCATTTTCTGACCTATGGCTGTTATTGTAGAAACTGGATCTATTAAGAAATTGCCTCTGGTGCAGTCAGGGAATATCATGGCACCTTGTGCAATAATTTGCAAACAGTGGCTTGAGAAAAACTGTATGCAAAGAAATACATCCCAGACTCTGACCTTTCTACATTGTCACAGTGAATGTTTAGATGGGCTTGCTTCCAAGAAAATATAAGAAGTGTATCTGAGAACTAGGTGAAGTTGGGAAAACATACCTAACAGCTAATGTTGGCATCACAAGAGACAGTGAGGAGTTTGACCTTGGTCTTAAGCATCAGGAAACCTGAAGTCAAATCTCACCTCATCTATTTAACACGAGACCTTGTACAAAATGTTGTATTTAAAACTCAGTGTCTCCATCCACAAAATAAGAGAGACATTAGAAAATGCTTCATTAGGTTGTGCTGCCCCAGGAAAGATCCTTAATATGTATTTGTTGAAGAAGTTTTTTTAATAATTAAAGTGTTTATTTAACCATATAATGCACATAGATGAATTAGTAAAATGCCTAACACATGTTTAATATCCTTTTATTGTTGTTGTCATCAGTTTTGTTTCTGCTGTTTTTCATGGAGCTTTACTTGGTCTCAGGACAAAATGACAAAGATGAAATATGGATCTTATTTCAGGGTCAGTAAATGCTCAGAAGTAGAAGTAGCTACTGCTTAAATGCAGGGATTCAAGGTGCCAGAAAATATACTCTTAGCTCATTCATAGGATGTCCCTCAAAGTTCACAGTGGTTAGGATTTGTTCCTCCTCCCTGGATAGTCAAATGGGAGGATAATGACTGGTATACATGAGTTTATTTTAACCTAAGGTCATCTAAGTGACATTTCAGAGAGTGGAAAGTAAACTGCCATACAGTATCTACCTTTGGTTGCTTAGAGAAGAGTTTAGCATGAATAGAAACATGTGGATGGTAGCTTTCTGCTGGTTCCATGGTAGATATATGGTAACTTACAGCTGTTAAATAAAATATTTAACATATTCAACCATTTTAACTATATTTAAGATTTTCCAAAAATTCATTTTCAAAAAGAGCATCCAAAAAAAGTGAAAAATGTAGGAATTCTTAGTCAATGTCAAAAATACATTAAGTTGGCAAATGCCAAAGACATAGCCCTTTGAAACTGTAGGAAATATACTTTGAGTTGAGACTTTAAATGATAAAATAACATTGTGATGAAATCAAAATAATAATAAGAAAAATAATAGTATAATGGATTGAATTTTATAATAAAACATCTGATCAACCAAAGATTCAAAAAGTCAAATTCTTTTCTAAAATTTTTAATAAGCCATGCAAAATAAAGCATTTTTACTATAAATATCCTAATGAGATACAGACGATAAGTTTTTAACTTCTTTGGCGAAATTTGTTTCTGTTACACTTGAAAGATATATTTATGTAAAGATTTTTTTTCCTGACTTAGTCCTATGGACTTCATTGACATTATTTGCTCAGAGTGGAAGAGGCAAAAGTTGAAGCAGTGCCACTTGCTAAATTCATCTTCAAGTACATTGACAAGTCAGATGGAAATTCAGCCTGAGGAATCTGACTCCTATTCTTCTGTATAACCACTAGATCATTCTTTTCTTTTAAAAATGTTATTAAAATATATACTCCAACCTCATTTACCTCATATATATGCAAACCCCAATTACCTTACTATTGTTTTATTATTTCATTTCTCTTCCCACTCTCTTTTCTCTCTTAATGATTATTCATGATATTCGGGAAATGACTCAAAGAGAACACTTCAAAGTATCGTTTTATGGCTCACCAAAACAAAGTGCCTGACATTTTCTAACAAAGTGCCTGACATTTCAGTAAATATTCACATACACTTGCTTAACTTTATTTTACATTGTGAAACTTTCACACATTCTTCTCTTTCGTGAAAACATTTAAACTTACCTAACCATGACAGGGAAGAACATGTTTTTTTTTCTATCTTTAGGTTTTATCTTTATCAAAAAGGACACCAAAGATCTGAAATAATATGATGATAAAAGAGATAAAATTTATTTTCATAATAGCTTGACTTTGGCCAAGTTTTTAAGACCTAGTAGGGCATCAGCATTACTAATTATGAGATAACTTGAACGTAATACACACACTCACCCACCCACAGACACAAATAACAATATATGCATACACAGATACTTTTCAGGCTTCTACGTTTCAATTATACTTTGTATGAAACAAACTTGGAAGTTGCCAAATGAAAGCTAAATATATGACCTATCAATAGGCTGTTGGAACAGCACAGGAAGGAAGGAAGAATGTTAGAATCATTTGAGAGTGCTTTGGGGTTTGAGTAGTCAGAATGGATTTATGGAGGTCAAAAGTTTGTCAGGATTGAAAGTAAAACATCTTTGTCTTAGTAAAATTTTCATTTAATGACAACATACACAAACTCGTTATGGGAGGTAAGAATACTAGGAATGATACAGAGGCTTACTAATTCCAAGAGAAGAGTAACAGCTACTAGATCCTTTATACCAGAAATAACCTAGATTCTTTTTGGGGGGGGCACTTTCCAAAAAATTTCTGCTCTTATGTTTATACCAAACCTATGGGGATAAACTCAAAACACAGGTTCCTGAAATAATCTTTCACTTTGGTCCCATTCCTTATAAAAATTTGCATTCTCCATATGATCCATATACCATTATTTTCCCCTCTGTATGGACATTCTGAGGGAGGAGATTCTACTTATAAACTGTATCCTCATCATTTGATGATTCTTTTCTGTAATGCTCCAGAAGGCTTCAAACTAATGAACATATTAAATCATGAAAAAATAAGAGAAACAGCTGTAATGGTAATATGGATTGATTATAGAATGCATTAGGAGATCAAAACAGTCAGGTCAATTAACATGGTTTCTTTTTATACTTAATGCATATAATTTGGGAAAGTAAAGGGTCTACAAGTATAAAAGTATAATTTCTTACATATTTTATTTATATATGGTATACATGTTTGTGAAGCTGCTTCAGTCATGTCCTACTCTTTATGACCCTGTGCCTGTAGCCTGCCAGGCTTCTCTGTCCATGGGATTCTTCAGGCAAGAATACTGGAGTGGGTTGCCATGCCTTCCTCCAGGGTATCTTCCCAACTCAGGGATCGAACCCATGTCTCTTATGTTTTTACCACTAGTGCCACCTGGAAAGCCCATATGTGGCTCAGAGTCAACCAAACTGGAACTGGAGAAATGGTTTTATTTAAGAAGTTTACTTAATCTACTCACCCATTCATTTCTTCAACAAACATTTTTTGAATCTCTCCTATGCTTTTGGTAACAGTCTAGATCCTTGGAGTGAAAGAGAAATTTATTCTCTCTCCTAGAAATCAGACTCTAGCGGAAGAAACAGGTATTATGCAAACATATAGTATCAAGTAATGACCAATGCTATTAGGTACAGAAAGTAGACTCAGAGATGGGAAGTACTGCTGAAAGAGGGTTTTTGTTTTTGTTTTTTTTTAAGATGGGCGGCTCATGCAAGGCCTCGCTGAGGAAGGACTATTTCAGTAGAGGCATGCATGAAGTAAAGGTAGCAATGGGAACATTTAATAGAAGAGTGAATAACTGCAGGAAAGAGAATTTCATAAGCACTAACTTGGAGAAAAGTTGGCACACTTGAGAAACAGGAAGATTAAGGTGGTTGATGGTGATTGAGAAAAGGAATAGGAGGAGACAAGACTGGAGGAACAGCCCTGACAAACAGTTGAGTAAGACCTTATAGGCCAGAGGAAGTTAACTTTTTTATAAGAGTGAGAGAAGTCCCAAAATATTTTGAGAAAAGTGAGTAAGAAAATCTAACATGAATTTAAAATGACTTCACTATCTACTATATGGAAGATTTACTGAAGGATGGAGAGTAGGATAAAGGAGACCTGTGAGGGGGTTCTTTTAGTAACTCAGTAAGAAATGATGGATGGTTTTGATTAGAGCATACATTTATGAAGATATATCACTGATAACTCCTATATTTCATTTGGTGGTGGACACTAAGACAGGGAAGTCTAGGGACAGGAGCCTGTCTGATGGGAGATTCAAGATTTTGAATTAGAACAGGTGTTGTACCAGTACATGTATTTTAACTAAAACAAATTTTGTCCCATTATATGTATTACAGAGAACATAGAGATAAGAAATAGACAAGGATGTATAGAATTTTCATCCATTATAAAGGACTCATTTAAGGTATTAGGGAAAAGATGCATTACTTAAATGATTTCAGAAAAGCTCAGCAAATAAAATTAAAGTGATAACTCTAATACATTTATTATGACAAAATAAATCATAGATCAAATACACAAACAGGTAAAACCATAAAATTACAAGAGAAAACAGGCAGTTTTTAAAAATCCATAGCATAATGCTTACAAAGATAGCTGCTAATGATTTGCCTCATGCCTATGTTTTTTGCACACCTCTTCTGCCACCCAGGATGGGAATCTTCTTCCCTCACTTAGAATCTGGGCTGGCCAGGTGATATTCTTTGGTTAATGGAAGGATGCTATGCCAGTTATGGATCTAGCCTTGTAAGAGCCTGATAGCTTGTTTTTTTCTACTTTAGTATTGTGGGCATTGTGTAAGAATTTCAGTCGCCTTGCAGGATAGGATGGTCTTGCCAACCCTCAGACATTCTAGTCACCCCAGCTGAGGCAGAAGACATATGAATGAGACCATCTTGTATGTTCCAGTCCCGGCTGAGCTCCTAGTGGAATATAATCAAACAGTTCCATGGAGGCAGTGTGGAGGGGGTCAGTGTTGAGTTGCACATACAGTGAGTTTGCATTAGCCTATGAATCTCAGCTTAGAGAACACAAATATTTTATAATTAGCTGCAAGAAAATCTTCTCTTTCTATGAAGGGAGGTGCTGTCTTTATTTTCCTGGACAGTAAATGAAACTTCCTTCTGCTTGGGAGAGTTTCGAATCTCTATTTCCTAAAATGTTTACTATACAAACATTCTTGAAAAGATAGTCCGCTACAGAAGCAGTCAGTGCCTTGTTCATAAAATGTGTAGCAACGTAGGAGATCCATGAAGAATCGCCTCCTAGCAAACTCAGGATCTGGAACTAAACTATCCCATCTAGGCTACCTCTAATACTTTCTATCTCTCTGATCATTCAGGAATTAATGAATCTCTCTGTCCCTCAGTTTCCTTACATGTAAAATGAATCTAATACCAGTAATAATAATAATTGAACTAGGCAAAGCATTAGAACAGTGCCAGGATCAAATTGTTAAAAAATATTAGCTGTGATTCTGATCATTCAACCAACTGAATCCTATACATCCATTAGAAATGAATTAACTATTACTAAAGAATAATATCTGAGGTGTACTTTAAGTGAAAAAAAAAGCAAAGTGCAAATCACTATAGAACATGCTATCATTTGTGTAAACTTAAAATAATAAACACACACACACACACACACACACACACACACACACACACACACACACATATATATATACACCTAAAGACCCACATACATAGATGCTTGGTGTATATTCCCAGACTGTCTCCAGAATGACACTCAACTACTGGGAACTGGGTTGTCTCCAATGAGAAGAGATCATGGCTAGGGAAGAGGTAGAAGGAAAACATGCTTTTTTCTCTATGCTGTGCTGTGCTCAGTCATGTCTAACTCTTTGTGACCCCCATGGATTGACGCCTGCTGGGCTTCTCTGTCCCCAAGATTTTTCCCAGCAAAAATCCTAGAGTGCCTTGCCATTTCCTCCTTCAGGGGATCTTCCCGACTCAAGGATTAAATCCAAGACTCCTGTTTCTCCTGCATTGGCAGGCAGGTTCTTTACTGCTAGCGCCACCTGGGAACCCCACTTTAGTAACTTTCGACTATCATATGACTGAATTAACTATTTCAAAAAATTAATGAGCTATATTTGAAGTAAAAATGTGCTTGTTTATGAGGAAAACAATTATTTCTAAGTTGATATTTATGTTATTAAACATATATAATATTAAAAACTATTTTAATAATGCAGAGTTTAGAATTAGTTTAACAAAGCTTTGAATAAAAAAGATCTTCCATATCAGGGAAATACAAATCAAAATCACAATGAGATACCACCTCACATGTGTTAGAAAAGCTATTTTCAAAAAGATATGACATAGCAAGTGTTGCCAAGGATTTGGGAAAGGGAATCATTGTGCACGGTTGGTGGAAATATAAGTTGGTACAGCCACTATGGAAAACAGTATGGAAATTCCTCAAGAATTACAAACAGAGCTACTATGTGATCCAGAAATGCAACTTCTGGATATATATCTGAAAGAAATGAAATCATTACCTTAAAGTAATGTCTAAAATGCAATATTACTCAGGCATAAAAAGACAGAAATCCTGTCATTTATGGCAACATGGATGAAACAGAGGGCATTATGCTAAGTGAAATAAGTCAGACGGAGAAAGACAAATACTATACAATATTACTTGTATGTATAATCTAAAAAAGCTAAACTCACGGAAACAGAGTAGGATGGTGATGTCTAGGGACTGGGAGATCTGGGGAATGAGATGTTGGTCAAAGGGCAGAAACTCTCAGTTATAAGAGGAATAAGTTCTGAGGATCTAATATGTTACGAGAAGTATGGTGACTAAAGATACCAATACTGTACTGTATACTTGAAAGTTGCTAAGACTGTAAATATTAAATGTTCTCATAATAACAGCAACAACAAAAAGATAATTATGTGAAGTGATGGATATGTTAACTAACATTATAGTAATCAGTTCACAATATACATATGCATCAAATCATCTTGCTGTACATCTTAAATTTACACAATGTTGTATGTCTATTATAGCTCAATAAAACTAGAAAAAGTTGATCTTCAATATCAGTATAGGTAGTAAAATCACAATCAGGATTGTGTATTGGATAGTTTCAAGTTGGATAAACTTAGTTGAATTGATTCAGTGATTTTGGATTTTTGTGGATTTAACTCATCCACTGAAATTTCAGGTTTGTTCTATTCCAGAATGCAAAGTCCATATGCCAAAGAAAACCAGAACTTTTTTTAAGGCTTTATTGAATTCTGTGCACTTGTGAAGAGCTGTGGTTTTTATCATCAAACCACAAAAAAAGCAGAATTGAGACATGTGGGCCTTACAGTGATGGTGAAAACTTCACATTAACTATGGATGAAAGGCTCAGCAAAGCTAAGCTATTTCAGATTGAGTTTGCAAATTTATTGTTATTTTCCAGAAAACTAGCCAAGTATTACAAGGGGGAATACCCATCCTCTCCTCCTCCACCACCACATGTTTTCCTTTGCACCAATTGTGACATTAAGATTCTGGCAACTTTGCCCTGGATTTATGGGAACTGGAAAAAAGGCTAACAAGGAGCAAACTCTTGGGCTCTCTTCTTGCATATCCATTCCCAATATGCTATTGCTGATATCTGCCTCTTGTGTGAAATCTCACCCTTTTAAAATGGCCCAGATCTTTTTGTGATATGGCTAGCTTTCAGAAAAATACTGCTGTTGCCAGATTACTGAGAACCTTTCCTGCTGATGTAATACTTCCCAAATGTCATTCCGTGTTTTAAAATATTGCAAAAATATATTTTGCTATATGTAAATTTTCAATAGAACAAGTATCATCCACAGAACAAGTATCTACCACCCCAGATAGTGACATCTTTGGATAATGACATTTGAAAACTTGAGTTTGAATCTAGATTTTATACCTCTTTCTTGCTGTGTAAGCTTAGAAAATGACTTCATCTGTATGAGCATCACTTTCTCTAGAAAAAAGAGGATTTATATAGTCATATCAGTCAGAGACCTACCTGGAAGGAAAAATATGTCTCGTTCAACAGGGTTGATGAAAGATAATTTAATGAAGGGACTTGTGGATGGGGTTAAAGAAAAACCAGCAAGGTAGTGAAAAAGTCCAGGTCCTCACCCACAGGAATCCATGACTGTACTTATACCTCAGGTGTGAGAAAGAGAGTGGTTACCTGAAGCCTCAAGAACTACACCTGTAGATAAAGGCTTCCCAGTGGGAGCTTAATAAAGACATACTAAATACAGTGTTTAGGAAAAAAACTAATATGAGCACATCTAATATTTAGCTTAAAAATAAATAACTAAAATACTCACAGATGAAAAAAATGGATTTTATAAGAATGTCAACAGTTGGAAACTGGTGTTAAAACTGCAGTTTTTCCTTAGAAAGATGCTATAACAAAAGGGACATTCCCTGGGATTTCTTAAAATATAAATAGTTAAGTATAGTAAAGTATAAATAGTTTTATAAATATTTTACATAAAATATAGAAAATTTACAAAAGTATGATAAGCAAATCAATGGGACAATGTGGATAATTCTGAAAAAAAGCTAAATGCAATATGGTAAAAACTACTGGGGTAGGGAAGATAGATTACTCAATAAATTTTGATTAAGAAACTGGTCAACAGTTTGCAGGGGGAAATTGTATGCTTATCCCATAATATACACTGGAACAAATAAATATCAAAAGAAATGATATACAGGGCCAGAAATAACTCTGTTAAAACTAAAGAAGACATATACACTATACAGTGGATCTGATCTGTATTTGCTGTTTTCATTATTCAAAATTTCTAAGTATTTTCTATTAATAGTTCCCATTATAATCTCTATCATATACTTAGAGCTATTTAAAATTTTCTCCTTTCTTTATTATTTTAATATGATTTTAAAAAGTTGTCCATTTTTATTTCTACCTTACCTATGATGTAGGCATAGAATATGTTTGCATATTAGGGATTTTAATAAACTAAATGAAACTTGCTAAAATCAACTTGCATTGAGTCATAATTAATTTCATAAATGCTGCCCGTGTGCTTGAAAGACTATATTATCCATTTGAAAGACAAATGTTCACTATGTATATTGTTCCTGCAGTCTTTAATTGGGATGAAAAAGTTTTCAAAAGATAGTTAGGCAAAAATTAACTTTTGGAATCTTAATTTATTTAAGCCTATATTTCAGGGGTCTCTTTTACTTCAGTTCAGTACATTTCAGTCACTCAGTCCTGTTGGACTCTTTGCAACCCCATGAACTGCAGCACGCCAGGCCTCCCTGTCCGTCACCAACTCCCGGAGTCTACCCAAACTCATGTCCATTGAGGTGTTGATGCCATCCAACCATCTCATCCTCCGTTGTCCCCTTCTCCTCCCACCTTCAATCTTTCCCAGCATCAGGGTCTTTTCAAATGAGTCAGTTCTTCACATCAGGTGGCCAAAGTATTGGAGCTTCAGCTTCAAAATCAGTCCTTCCAATGAACACCCAGGACTGATCTCCTATAGGATGGACTGGTTGGATCTCCTTGCAGTCTAAGGGACTCTCAAGAGTCTTTTCCAACACCATAGTTCAAAAGCATCATTCTTTGGTGCTCATCTTTCTTTATAGTCCAACTCTCACACCCATATGTAACACTGGAAAAATCATAGCCTTGACTAGATGAACCATTGTTGGCAAACGAATGTCTCTTCTTTTTAATATGCTGTCTAGGTTGGCCATAACTTTCTTTCCAAGGAGTAAGGATTTTTTAATTTCATGGCTGCAATCACCATCTTCAGTGACTTTGGAGTCCCCCCAAAATATAGTCTGCCACTGTTTCCCTACATATTTGCCATGAAGTGATGGGACCGGATGCCATGATCTGAGTTTTCTGAATGTTGAGCTTTAAGCCAAGTTTTTCACTCTCCTCTTTCATCAAGAGGCTCTTTAGTTTTTCACTCTCTGCCCTAACGGTGGTGTCACCTAAATATCTGAGGTTATTGATATTTCTCCTGACAATCTTGATTTCATCTTGTGCTTCCTCCAGCCCAGCATTTCTCATGATGTATTCTGCATAGAAGTTAAATAAGCAGGGTGACAATATACAGCCTTGACATACTCCTTTTCCTATTTGGAACCAGTCTGTTGTTTCGTGTCCAGTTCTAACTGTTGCTTCCTGACCTGCATACAGGTTTCCCAAGAGGCAGGTCAGGTGGTCTTGTATTCCCATCTCTTTCAGAATTTTCCACAATTTATTGTGATCCACACAGTCAAAGGCTTTGGCATAGTCAATAAAGCAGACATAGATGTTTTTCCAGAACTCTCTTGCTTTTTTGATGATTCAGCAGATGTTGGCAATTTGATCTCTGGTTCCCCTGCCTTTTCTAAAACCATCTTGAACATCTGGAAGTTCACTGTTCACGTAATGTTGAAGCATGACTTAGAGAATTTTGAGCATTACTTTACTAGCATGTGAGATGAGTGCAATTGTGCGGTAGTTTGAGCATTCTTTGGTATTGCCTTTCTTTGGGGTTGGAATGAAAACTGACCTTTTCGAGTCCTGTGGACTAAGTCCGTCCTCTTTTACTTAGTCAAAATTAATTTCCTAATTGAAACACTATCTTCACTTATTTTTAGGAGTTTCTCTTTTAGCCCGGAGGTTCCTTATAAATACTGAAAGACTTGTGTTAAAATTTCTCTGTAAAGTAGGAGATGAATCAGTTTCTTCTCAAAAATCTGTGTAAATAATTTTTAGAATAGTTACACCTTCCTGATGAATTGAACTTTTTTCATTGCGTAATGAACTTCCTTACTCATAATAGTTTTATGGTTTCTGTCTTAAATTTTGTTTAATTAAAACAACTAGATAGACTCTTTGCTGTTGTTAATATTTGCTTATGTTTTTTTCTTTATTTTCTATATTTAGGTACAAAGTGTTCTTCTTTCAAACTTTTTTTTTTATCCAGTTTGATTAAAAAGGATATATACCTGAATAAAGGCATTATTCTAAAAAATGTTTTATCTTTCAAAAGTTTACTTTGTTTACACTTTTTGTAATAATTTATATATTTGAATATATTACCTCATTTTATAGTTTTCATATATTTCACTGTCCATTAGTTTCTTTTTTCCCTTGCAGCCTCTTAAGTAGATTAATGTATGCAGTTTTTATCGTTTTAATTTCCCTTTCTCATAGGTTTAGAAGTTATTCACTTTCTGTTTTTGTTCCTGCCCTTGTGGCATATTGTATTATTTTTAAATGACTTGTTACTCTTTCTTTACCTTTTCTACAGACTCATGTCTTCTGGTGGATTATATTTCTTCCTTTGACATCAGGTTTCAGTATATGACTTGCTAATCAGCACCTTTAATTGCCAAGGCAAGTATCTGCCCATTCTTTTCTCCCCCTGGCATCTCCTAAGTAAGGGGCTGTTCCTTCAGCCTTGATTTGAAAAGAGGATGTGGAATAGAGCCTTACTAAACCTGTGAAAGATATAAATTAAGCACAGAACTAATCCTTGGCTGTTGTGATTTATTACTGTTGTTTCTTTGTAACCTGTGTTACAGCTTATGTATTTTAACAAATATTCTAAGCAAAGTCTAAAACTGATCAATATCTTTACCACCCTCTCAAATAACACAAGATGATGAAAATGGTTTATATGCTACCTTCAACTTTTACGTTAGTTCTACCTTGTTTTTAAATCCCCAAATGAGAAATGATTATTTTTACATCATCACTGTTTGTTTAGACTTACCCCTGTACTATAACTAACATTTTATCTTCTCACTATTTCTTTTCTTTTCCATCTTAGTGTTCTGGGTTTGTTCCTCTGCTTCCTCAAGTACATTATCTCACTTCTAGAGTCTAGAAGTTCTTTTGGAGATTGTCCCTGGTAATAAATTTGTACATTTTTTGTTTCTTTGAATATGTCTTTATATGACTTTGATGTTAATTAACAGTTACACATTATACATAATTCCAGCTTCACAGTTATTCTCTTATACATTAAAAATGTTTCATGGGAAGTCCTACTATTGTTTGTTGAGGAATCATCCAGTTAGTGCAAATGCTGTTTCCTCACAGTTGATCTCCCTTTTTTCATCTTGGCAGCCTTTAAGTTCTATTCTTTGTCTTTCTTCTGATATTTTATTATATGTTTGGGTGTATTTTATGTATTATGTTTGGCACATGAAACGATGTACTAATCATCAGGGAAATGCAGATCAAAATCACAATGCAACATTACTTAAAATCTGTTAGAACTGTCATCAAAAATACAAGAAATAGTAAATGCTGGTGAAGACGTGGTGTAAAGAGAACCTTTGTGCAATGGTCGGAAGGTAAATTAGCCACTATGGAAAATACTATGTTGTTTCCTCAAATTACAAGTAAAACTACCATATGATTCAACAATTTCATTTCTGAGTATTTGTTCAAAGAAAATGAAAACACTACCTCAAAAAGATATATGCATTCCCATGTTCATTGCAGCATTATTTACAATAGCAAAGATATGAAGATGACCTCAATGTACAACAATGAATGAATGGATAAAGAAGATAGTCCACACAATGGAATATTATTCAGCTAAAAAAACAAGAATAAAATCTTGTAATTTGTGCCAACATTAATGGACCTTGAGGGCATTATGCTAAATAAAATAAATCAGAATGAGAACGACAAATACTATATGACCTTGTTCACATGTGGAATCTTAAAAACAAAACAAAACTGATTTCACAGATACAGAGAATAGACTGGGGCTACCAGAGGCTTGGAGTGGGGAATGGCTGAAATGGAGCTAAAAAGATTAACTTCCAGTTACAAAATAAATAAGTCATGGGGATTTAATGTACCATATTGCAACTATAATTACTAACACTGTATTGCATATTTGAATATTGCTAAGAGAGTAGATCTTAAAAATTTTTGCCACAAGAAAAATCATTCTGTAACTGGTGATGGATAACTAGACTTATTGTGGAGATCATTTTCAATATATATAAATATTGAATGATTATGTTGTACACCTCAAACTAATATAATGTTGTTTGTCAATTATACCTCAATTTTAAGAAAATCTCACAGGAATTATACTGGCCTTTAAATATTTTGATAAACCTAAATATTTAACACAACTTATTTACTATATGTGAACTATGTCTTTTATAATTACTGTTCTGTATCTTGACCCTTGTACTTACATTTTTTTTGATGCAAGATAATTTAAGTTTATTAGAAAGAAATTAGCGACTGAAAACCCTTAGTGCAAATATATTTGAAGTTTTGTTTTATTTATTTGAGTATTATAAATTTTCAATTAGAAAATGCACAAACACAAGACACAGATGGGGAAAGTACTGAGAATGGCATGTAGTTCTTTCCAAAGATTTAAAAAACCTGGCTTTTAAAAGACATGCAATAATATTTTTAATGTATCAATTTCTATAACAGAATAAATGTAATTTCTAGATCATTTTTTTCTAACATAAGCAAAGTATGGAAACAGACTAAAATTCAAACCTCAGAAGATAATTATAGGATAAATACTGGCGTCTTTCCTGACCATAATTTCAATAATAGAGAATAATTTTAGGGCTGAACATTATATCAGTGATGGAGATTTACTTAGGAAAGTAGTGATACAGGGATTTAAATAATTTAAAGAAAGTTGATATTTAAGTGTGTTAGTTCACAGGAGAATGAAATGATAATTTTGAAAAGAGTCACAGTAATACAAAAGATTCAAAAGACTAACATATTTCTTTCAAAATAATATTTTCAGAAGTTGAGAGGAAAATTTTTCAAATGTATGAATTAATTCCTCTTGGAAGTTAAGGGCTTGACAAAGCTTATTTGGGATTTGACTTCTCAAAAGTAACATAAAACTGTATGTGAGATGAGAGACCTGCTTTATTCAAAGTACACTGTAGAGTCAAAGATAAGTTGCAAATGTTTATAGAATAATTTAGAAAATGGGAAATAGTAAAGGAATTATGTAAACTAAAATAACATAGTATTAAAGAGTCTAATTTACAGAATAAGATTTCCTGGATTTAAATCTCTGGTTTTACCACAGCTAATGCTGTTAGACTTTGGACAATTTATTCTCTCTTTGCATCAATTTCCTATGAATTGGAGATAACGGAATCTGCCTTATAAGTTTTTTTTGAATAAATGGATTAATTATTCTGAAATCCTTAGTACAGTGACTGGCATATAGTAAGTGCTCAACATATGTGAAATATTGCTATTTATTACTACTGGCACAGGAATGGCCAAGAGGAGCTACCCCACATCCAGGGTCAGGAACAGCAGCTGCGCTTTGCTGGAGCAGCCTTGAAGAGATACCCCACGTCCAAGGTAAGAGACATCCAAGTCAGACGATAGGTGCTGAGAGGGCATCAGAGGGCAGACAGACGGAAACCACAGTCACGGACAACTAGCCAATCTGAGCACATGGACACAGCCTTGTCTAACTCAATGAAGCTAAGCCATGCCATGTGGGGCCACCCAAGACAAACGGGTCATGGTGGAGAGGTCTGACAGAACGCAGTCCACTGGAGAAGGGAATGGCAAGCCACTTCAGTATTCTTGCCTTGAGAACCCAGTGACCAATATAAAAAGGCAACAAGATAGCACACTGAAAGATGAACTCCCCAGGTTGCTAGGTGCCCAATATGCTACTGGAGATCAGTGGAGAAATAATTCCAGAAAGAATGAAGGGATGGAGCAAAAGCAAAAAGAACATCCAGTTGTGGATGTGACTGGTGATAGAAGCAGGGTCTGATGCTGTAAAGAGCAATATTGCATAGGAACCTGGAATGTTAGGTCCATGAATAAAGGCAAATTGGAAGCAGTCAAACAGGAAATGACAAGAGTGAACATCAACATTCTATGAATCAACGAACTAAGATGGACTGCTCAGATGACCATTATATCTACTACTGTGGATGTATTTACTACTACCTTAGAAGAAATCAAGTAGCCATCATAGTCAACAGAAGAGTCTGAAACGCAGTACTTGGATGCAATCTCATAAATGACAGAATGATCTCTGTTCGTTTCCAAGGCAAACCATTCAATATCATGGTTATCCAAGTCTTGGCCCTGACCAGTAATGCTGAAGAAGTTGAAGTTGAATGGTTCTATGAAGACCTACAAGACCTTTTAGAACTAACACTCAAAAAAGATGTCCTTTTCATTATAGGGGACTGGAATGCAAAAGTAGGAAGTCAAGAAACACCTGGAGTAACAGGCAAATTTGGAGTACAGAATGAAGCAGGGCAAAGGCTAATAGAGTTTTGCAAAGATAACGCACTAGTCATAGCAAACACTCTCTTCCAACAACACAAGAGAAGACTCTACACCTGAACATCACATATGGTCGACACCAAAATCAGACTGATTATATTCTTTGCAGCCTAAGATGGAGAAGCTTTATACAGTCAGGAAAAACAAGACTGGGAGCTGACTGTGGCTTGGATCATGAACTCCTTATTGTCAAATTCAGGCTTAAATTGAAGACAGAAGGGAAAATCATTAGACCATTCAGGTATGACCTAAATCAAATCCCTTATGATTATACAGTGGAAGTGACAAATAGATTGAAGGGACTAGATCTGATAGACAGAGTGCCTGAAGAACTATGCACAGAGGTTCGTCACAGCATACAGGAGACAGGGATCAAGATCATCCCTAAGAAAAAGAAATGCAAAAAAGCAAAGTGGCTGTCTGAGGAGTCATTACAAATAGCTGTGAAAAGAAGAAAAGAAAAAAGCAAAGGGGAAAGGGAAATATATACCCATTGAATGCAGAGTTCCAAAGAATAACAAGGAGATAAGAAAGCCTTCCTCAGTGATCAGTGCAAAGAAACAGAGGAAAACAATAGAATGGGAAAGACTGGAAATCTCTTTAAGAAAATTAGAGATACCAAGGGAACATTTCATGCAAAGAAGGGCTCAATAAAGGACGGAAATGCTATGGACCTAACAGTAGCAGAAGATATTAAGAAGAGGTGCTAAGAATACACAGAAGAACTATACAAAAAAGATCTTCAAGAGCCAAGATAATCATGATGGTGTGATCACTCACCTAGAGGCAGACATCATGGAATATGAAGTCAAGTCGGTCTTAGGAAGCATCACTATGAACAAAGCTAGTGGAGGTGATGAAATCCAGTTGAGCTATTTCAAATCCAAAAAGATGATGCTACGAAAAGTGCTGCACTGAATATGCTAGCAAATATGAAAAAGCAGCAGTGGCCACAGGATTGGAAAAGGTCAGTTTTCACTCCAATCCCAAAGAAAAGCAATGCCAAAGAATGCTCAAACTACTGTGCAATCACACTCATCTCACACACTAGTAAAGTAATGCTCAAACTTCTCCAAGCCAGGCTTCAGCAATACGTCAACTGTGAACTTCCAGATGTTCAAGCTGGTATTAGAAAAGTCAGAGGAATCAGAGACCAAATTGCCAACATTTGTTGGATCATCAAAAAAGCAAGAGAGTTCTGGAAAAACATCTATTTCCACTTTATTGACTTCGCCAAAGCCTTTGCCTGTGTGGATCACAATAAACTGTGGAAAATTCTGAAAGAGATGGGAATACCAGACCACCTGATCTGCCTCTTAAGAAACCTGTATGCAGGTCAGGAAGCAACAGTTAGAACTGGACATGGAACAACAGATTGGTTCCAAATAGGAAATGGAGTATATCAAGGCTGTATATTGTCACCCTGCTTATTTAACTTCTATGCAGAATACATCATGAGAAATGCTGGGCTGGAGGAAGCACAAGCTAGAATCAAGACTGTCAGGAGAAATAACAATAATCACAGATATTTAGGTGACACCACCGTTAGGGCAGAGAGTAAAGAAGAACTAAAGAGCCTCCTGATGAACGGAAAGAGGAGAGTGAAAAAGTTGGTGTAAACCCAACATTCAGAAAACTAAGATTATGGTATCTGGTCCTGTCAGTTTATGGTAAATAGATGAGGAAACAGTGGCGGACTTTAGTTTTTTGGGCTCCAAAATCACAGAAGATGGTGATTGCAGCCATGAAATTAAAAGATGCTAGACAGCATATTGAAAAGCAGAGAAATTATTTTGTCAAAAAAAATCCATCTAGTCAAGGCTATAATTTTTCCAGTAGTCATGTATGGATGTGAGTGTTGGATGGTGAAGAAAGCTGAGTGTGGAAGAATTGATGCTTTTGAACTGTGGTGTTGGAGAAGATTCTACAGAGTCCCTTGGACTGAAAATAGATCCAACCAGTCCATCCTAAAGAGATCTGTCTTGGGTGTTCATTGGAAGGACTGATGTTGAAGCTGAAACTCCAATATTTTATTTATTTATTTATTTTGAAACTCCAATACTTTAGCCACCTCATACCCAGAGTTGACTCACTGGAAAAGACCCTAATGCTGGGAAGGTTTGGGGGCAAGAGGAGAAGGGGATGACAGAGGATGAGATGGCTGGATGGCATCACCAACTCAATGAACATGGGTTTGGGTGGACTCCAGGAGTTGGTGATGGACAGGGAAGCCTGGAGTGCTGTGATTCATGGAGTTGCAAAGTGTTGGACATGACTGAGTGACTGAACTGATCTGAACTGAACTCCTTGGAAGGAAAGTTATGATCAACCTAGATATCACATTAAAAAGCAGAGATAATACTTGGTGAAAAAAGATCCATCTAGTCAAGGCTATGGTTTTTCCAGTAATCATGTATGGAAGCAAGAGTTGGACTATAAAGAAAGCTGATTGCTGAAGAATTGATGCTTTTGAACTGTGGTGTTGGAGAAGACTCTTGAGAGTCCCTTGGACTGCAAGGAGATTGAACTAGTTCATCCTAAAGGGAGATCAGTCCTGGGTATTCATTGGAAGGACTGATGTTGAAGCTGAAACTCCAATACTTTGGCCACCCGATGCGAAGAGCTGACTCACTGGAGAAGACCCTGATGCTGAGAAACATTGAGGCCAGGAGAAGAAGGGGATGACAGAGGATGCCATCACTGACTCAACGGACAGGAGTTTGGGTAAACCCTGGAGTTGGTGATAGACAGGGAGGCTTGGCATGCTGCAGTTCCTGGGGTTGCAAAGAGTCAGACATGACTGAGTGACTGAACTGAACTGCTATGATTATAATGGTTAAAACACATTTTCAGTACATTCTTATTATCTTGCCTTTTTGAGGTTCATACATATAAGTGAGTGTGTGTGTCTGTGTTTGTGTCTGTGTGTTGATTTTTCCTAAACTGTGCTTCAGAAAAGCCAATAAGCAGATTTGTATTTTGAAGCCTAATTAAAAACCAATATTAATAAGTTAGAGTCTCCTAGTATTTTAGAAGACAACTAACTGAGAAACCTGTATGTAGGTCAAGAAGCAACAGAACTGGACATGGAACAATGTATTGTTTCCAAATTGGGAGAGGAGTATGTAAAGGCTGTTTATTGTTACCCTGCTTATTTAACATAAGCAGAGTATATCATGCAAAATGCTGGGGTGGATGAATCACAAGCAGGAATCAAGATTACTGGGAGAAATACCAATTATCTCAAGTATGCAGGTGACCACTTTAATGGCAAAAAGCAAAGAGCTAAAGAACCTATTGATGAAGGTGAAAGAAGAGAGTGAAAAAGCTGGCTTAAAACTCAACATTAAAAAAACAAAGATCATGGCATCTGGTCCCATTACTTCATGGCAAATAGATGGGGAAAAACTGAAAACAGTGGCATATTTTATTTTCCTGGGCTCCAAAATCACTGTGGGTGGTGACTACATCCATGAAATTAAAGACGCTTGTTCCTTGGAAGGAAAACTATGACAAAACTAGACAGTGTATTAACAAGTAAAGACATCACTTTGCCCTCAAAGGAACATAAAGTCAAAGCTATGGTTTTTCCAGTAATGCTGTACTGAAGTGAGAGTTGGACTATAAAGAAGGCTGAGTGCCAAAGAATTGATTCTTTTGAATTGTGGTGCTGGAGAACACTCTTGAGAGTCCCCTGGACAGCAAGGAGATCAAATGAGTCAATCTTAAAGCAAATCAACCCTGAATAGTCACTGGAAGGGCTCTGATGCTGAAGCTGAAGCTCCACTACTTTGGTCAACTGATGCAAAGAGTCGACTCATTGGAAAAGGCTTTGTTGCTGGGAAAGATTGAAGGCAAAAGGAGAAGGGCATAGCAGAGGATGAGATAGTGAGATGGCATCACTGACTCAACAGACATAGTTTGAGAAAACTTGGGAGATAGTGAAGGACACAGTATTGTAGTTCATGGGGTCACAAAAAGTCAGACATGACTTAATGACTGAACAACAACAAAATATTACAGTGTGTATATATATGTACAATATCTTAATCTATTCCTCTGTCAATGGATATTTACATTGCTTCCATGTCCTGGCTGTTATAAGCAGTGGTGAAATAAACACTGGGGTACATGTATTCTTTACAATTATGGTTTTTGCTGGTATATGCTGAGTATTGCTGGGTCATATGGATTTCTAATTTTAGGTTTTCGAGGAACCTCTATACTGTTCTCCTTAGCAGCTGTGCCAATTTGCATTCCCACCAGCAGTGTAGGAGGGTTTCTTTTTCTCTACTCTCTCTCAAGCATTTATTGTCTGTAGATTTTTTTGACAATGTCATTCTTACCATTGTGAAGTGATGCCTCATTGTAGTTTTGATTTGCATTTCTCTAATAATTAATGATGTTGAGCATCTTTTCAGGTGCTTTTCAAACAGCTGTTAGGGCTTCCCAGGTGGTTCACTGGGAAAATAATTCACCTAAAATGCAGGAGATGCAGGCAGATGCGAGTTCGATTCTCAGGTCGGGAAGATCCTCTGGAGAGGGCATGACAATCCACTCTAGTATTCTTGCCTGGAGAATCCCATGAGAGAATCTGGAGGGCTACAATCCATGAGGTCACACAGAGTAAGGCACAAATGAAGTGACATAGCATGCATGCATGCATGACTACTCTGAGTGTAGAAGTGGAAGAGTTAGTTGGTCTTTCGTGTCCAACTCTTTACAACCTCATGGACTGTAGCCGGCCAGGTTCCTCTGTCCATGGAATTCTCCAGGCAGTAATCTGGAGTGGGTTGCTATTCCCTTCTCCAGTGAATCTATTTTTGCTTCATTGACTACACTAAAACCTTTGACTGTGTAGATCACAACAATTGTGGAAAATTTTTAAAGAGATGGGAATTCCAGACCACCCTACCTGCCTCCTGAGAAACCTGCATGGAGGTCAACAAGCAACAGTTAGAACTGGACATGGAACAACAAACTGGTTCACATCAAGGCTGTATATTATCACCTTGCTTATTTAACTTATATGCAGAGTACATCATGTGAAATACTGGGCTGGAAGAAGCTCAAGCTGGAAACAAGACTGCTAGGAGAAATATCAACAACCTCAAATATGCAGATGATGTCACCCTAACGGCAGAAAACAAAGTAAAAGTCGCTCAGTCGTGTCTGACTCTTTGAGACCCCATGGAGTATACAGTCCATGGAATTCTTCAGGCCAGAATACTGGAGCGTGTAGCCTATTCCTTTTCCAGTGGATCTTTCCAATCCAGGAATTGAACAGAGGTTGCAGGCAGATTCTTTACCAACTGAGCTAAGAGGGAAGCCCAATGGCAGAAAGCAAAGAGGAACTAAAGAGCTGCTTGATGAAGGTGAAAGAGAAGAGTGAAAATGCTGGTTTAAAACTCAACATTCAAAAAACAAAGATCATGGCATCTATTCCCATCACTTCATGGCAAATAGATGGGGAAAAAATGGAAACAGTGGCAGATTTTATTTTTTTGGGCTCTAAAATCACCGTAGATGATGATTACAGCCATGAAATTAAAAGACCCTTGATCCCTGGAAGAAAAGCTATGCCAAACCCTAGTTGAGTATTAAAAAGCAGAGGCATCAGTTTGCCAACAAAGGTCTATAGAGTCAAAGCTATGGTTTTTCCCATATGGATGGGATAGTTGAACCATAAAGAAGGCTGAGCACCAAAGAATTGATGCTTTTGAACTGTGGCATTGGAGAAGACTCTTGAGAGTCCTTTGGACAGCAAGGAGATCAAACCAGTCAATCCTAAATGAAATCAACTCTAAATATTCACTTTGAGGGACTGATGCTGAAGCTGAAGTTCCAGTACTTTGGCCATCTGATGCGTTGGAAAAGAAAGACCCTGTTACTGGGAAAGACTGAAGGCAAAAGGAGAAGGGGGAGACAGAGGGTGAGATGGTTGGATGGCATTACTGACTCAGTGGACATGAGTTTGAGCAAACTTGGGAGATAGTGAAGTGAAGGAAGCCTGGCATGCTGCAGTCCATCAGGTTGGAAAGAGTCAGACACGACTGAGCAACTAAATGAACAACAACATGATTACTGTAAACCATATTTTAAAAATCAACTAAATACACTCCTTTTTGCCTATGATATATGAATAAACTTTTAGAACTTTTATATTCTGCAGTGTATAGCTATTGCAAACTACTTACGGGTGATTTAAGAGATGATAACTGAAAACCAACTATATTTCTTCCTAAAGTATTTATAGTCAGTTTTTGCCATGTTGAAAAATGAAGGAGAGGAGATTGACTTTTGTTTTGAAAATAATATAAACAATGGCTAGCTGCCTATTTTACATGTAATATATAATGATGAAAGAAAAATAAAGAGTTTTAAGTTGTGATGAATTACTCAGAGATGATCAGTGTGAAGCATTGGGGATTTACTCCGACAGAGGCATGTTTTAAACAGCAGTCCCTGTGAAGATTCCAACTAAAGGCAATAGGGAGGCTTGAAAGGCAAATAACACCAAGTTTCACAAGCAAAAGTGATTAATCATTTAAGCAAGTCCTGGCTTTGGTTCAGAGTGGATGGTTACAAGAGAGTTTGGTTTGGCCCATGGCTGAGCCCTGAGCTGATTGTTGCATTGAGAGGACAGAATCTCAGATTTGCCATCAAGATGTTTTTTGTCGATTCTTATTAGTTTTCCAGGAAGCAGTAGCTCTGGCTCCTTCTCAGAGGACCTTGACTGCTTGACCTTTACACCCTCTGGGCTAAAAGCCAATTTAAGAGGCAAGCTCAAATATACATGCTCAAGGCTCAGTGGGAATGTTCTTTATCAATGAGAGAAAATTCCCTGATTCTGTTTTATCCATTCTCTGTCAAAATAAAAAAAAAACATGTGATACTGCAACACATGCCTTAATAATTCATAAGGAGAATCACAAATATATAGACAAAGGGACTTTACCATTTACTTTCAGTACTGTGAGAACTGGTAATTCAGGACAGAAACAAGTCAAGAGAACTATATAGAACTTAACACAATGTATGCTTGTTTGAGGAAAGAAGATGGGGAGATGCCAAGTCCATATTATTACATTATTGTGAAAAATACAGATGAAGATTGGATGACAATAAAATCACCTGTTTCTTGTACTTTAAGACCATGTTGCCACCAGAAGATTATTTTCATATTAAAAACAACTAGCTAAACTATGGAGAGTTAGAGTTCCTGCTATTTTGGCAGAAGTGCAAGAGTGAACCTGTAGATTTTCTTATACAGGTGAATACTCAGTAGATTAAAATTGAAATGACAGCATACAAAATACTGTTCATGGGCTTCTCAAGGCAAGAATGCAGAAGTGGTTTGCTATTCCCTTCTCCAGTGGACCAATACCCAAAAAGTATTAACAAAATAATGCAATTCTGAGGCTATTTGCAAGATGTGGAGTTGTGTATTTGTCTGACACTGCAAGTACTTGCTATGGTTCAGTGAATCAGAGTTATGTAAATAAACTTCACTCATTGCTAGCTTTGGTTAAAGAAAACAAAAAACATTTAAAAACATATAGTTTATAGGGTGTTCTCCTCCCTGCACCATCCTGCTGAATGATAGAGATGATAACATTTAAGGAAACAGTCTAGCCTTTTGCCTCGGGAAAGGTCAGAGGTATAGAAATTTTTCTAAGAATGGAGAAGGTCTGATTGCCTCCGGCCATTGGAATACATAGGATTGGAGGGGAAGCAAAACTAGCAACAAAATCAGCCTCCGATAGCTTTCCTGGAGTGTTGATTTCCCCATGCTGATTGTCAATACCTCGTTGCACACCAAGGCCTGGAGAGCAGAAAACGCCCCTCTCTTTCATTTTTCTTCCTTCAAAAGGCCAAACATGCTGTCTTTGGATAGATTTCAATCCCACTTTAATTCATTAAAAAGTGAAACAAAATCACCATTTACATCTTGACAGCTGGCAGATTTTATGTGTTCTTACTACTCCTGCCAACTAGCAAAAGGTTTCATTCAACTCAGTCACGGATCCTTGGAGAGCTTGGAGTGTGGAGCCCAACAAAACAGACTGGTAACAATGGCACAGGAGCTGCAGGCGTTGGGGTATTATGCCAAGGCATCGGTGTGTAGGAAGTCATCACTTTTTAAAACTTCAGAGAACTACAACAAAAGACCTGAGAGGGCTTAGATCACAGGGAGTTTCTGTGCTACTTGGGATAGAAACCTATCAAAATGTTGTTGATTATCTTTACATTCTAGATATTTAAAGTAAGAAATGTATTTTAGGTGAACACATATAGCAAAAGGAATCTGAGAATTTAATTATCTTCCATTAAAAAAATAAAGAACAGGATAAGTTGCAATGGGTGACTGAAAATAAAACAGAATTGGAAACACAGCAGAATTCTTGGGATTTAAAATACATTTTTCTTTGATTTAAAAAAAAAAAGCTCTAATTTTCTGAGGATGGGGCTATGTTATGGGTAAGATGGGTATAAAACCATGAGTTATGAGCTTCTTTACATTATTTACTTGAAAAAGCAACTGAATTAAAATATATGCCCATAAATGATGACCAATTATAAATTAATTAATTATGGTAAAATTTAGGTTCCTCTTTCTAACTGTGATTTTCTGTTGGCTTGAACAGGATCTTGGTTTAATAATAATCAACACTAGCCTTGCAGTGAGAGATAATATGGGAATAAGGTAATTAAGTGTTAATTATATTTCTTAGCCAAGATTAGATTACACAGATACCAAATAACATCATGTTGGAGGTCATGTAGCCTAGAATTATAGATATACTCTTGAAGTCTCATTTCCTAAATTCTTATCACATTTGTTTGAGTAGATTGACTTCAAGCAAATTACTTAATCTCTCTATACTTCAATATCTTTATTTGCAAACTAGAATAAAAATAACAGTACTTATTTCATTGTTATGTGAAGATCAAATAAGATAACAATATAAAGTTATACATTATAAGCATTAAAATGTTAATTATAATTATTACTGGGCCATATGGTAACTTTATTTCTAGTTTTTTAAGGAATCTCCATACTGTTCTCCATAGTGGCTGTATCAATTTGCATTCTCACCAAGAAAGCAACAGTCATCCCTTTTCTCCTCACCCTCTCCAGCATTTATTGTTTGTAGATTTTTTGATAATGGCCATTCTGACCTGTGTGAAGTGATATCTCATTGTAGTTTTTATTTGCATTTCTCTAATAACGTGTGATGTTGAGCATCTTTTCATGTGTTTATTAGCCATTTGTATGTATTCCTTGGAGAAATGTCTGTTTACGTCTTCTGACTACTTTTTGATTGAGCTATTTGTTTTTTTTGGTATTGAGTTGGATGCATTGCCTGTATATTTTAGAGACAGATTCTTTGTCAGTTGTTTCATTTGCTATTATTTTCTCCCATTCAGAGGGTTGTCTTTTCACCTGTTTATAGTTTCCTTTGCTGTGCAAAAGAAATGAGACCTTTTAGTTAGGTCTCATTTGTTTAATTTTTGCTTTTATTTCCATTATTCTAGGAAATGGGTCTCAGAGGATCTTGCTGTAATGTATATCAGAGAGTGTTCTGCTTACGTTTTCCTCTAAGAATTTTATAGTTTCTGGTCCTACATTTAGGTCTTTAATCCATTTTTTATTTTTGTATATGGTGTTAGGAAGTGTTCTAATTTCATTCTTTTAAATGTAGCTGTATAATTATTACTATACTCTATGGTATACATTTAATTAAATTTGCCAGTTTCCAGAAGCACCACCTTAAATAATATATTCAAGTGCCATACTTATGAATTAGAACTTTGTCACCACCCTTGGCCATGAAGGTCACACAGATGCCACTGCTCAGCTCTGTTCTTAGTGCTTTAAAGTAGAATCAGGATTTTAATTTAGATCCCTATTTTTGGTTTATACTTAAGACTTTTTTTTCCTAAATGAAGTGGTGTAAAAATAATCCTAGAATCAAATGGAAAGCATATGCTTTGCTTATTTTTTGATTATTGCATCTATATTTTAACACCTAAAATGAATGTTTTACTTAATCAACTGGTACAAATGTACATGTGTATGTACATACTCAGTTTTTGAGAAAAACATCACTACTACTACCAAGGGCATCTGGAAGGGATCTGTAGCCACTTTGATAATTGAGTCTCAATCCAGCCCAGAAGTATTGCCAAATTAACATGGCTGGCTTCATTAAATTAAACAATGGATAGGCATAAGAAACTACTAATCTTCACTATATTATAAAAGATAACTGTTTTGTTATAGACTGGTTCTAATATTTGACTGGGTCATTTTCACGTGGTTTCAGTTAGTTATTTTTATACACCTGTTATTTTTTGATCTCTATTCCTTATCTCCAGTAGGAGGAATGGCTCAGATTTGCAATTACAGTCAGAAAGAGGACTGTTTTTGGCTCTAAAGCAAAAAAGCCAGGGGCACTGACTTTCCCGGCAAAATGCAATCACTATGGCATGTATTCAGCCTTAGGTTATTTCATTTATTGAGCCAACAAATTCTTAAAACAATTTGCTTTTAGAAAATCATCTTACTGCTTTTTGCCTGTGCCTACTTGTTGCGATCTTTAATGTAATCTCTGGGAGATGGTGAAGGACAGGGAAGCCTGGCGTGCTGCAGTTCATGGGATCATAATGAGTTGGACACGAGAGAGCGACTGAACAACAACAAGGCTAATATCTACCAATTAAATTAATTTGCAGAAAAACAATGAAGTGATTTCTGGTCATTATTATTTTTGTGTTCTTATTTGTTTCAGTGTAGAAAGATGACATTTTTATTTCCCCTCCAACCAGACCTTATAGTGAGAAGTCTAGTGGGAAATGAGCTTTGGAATACATTTTTAGATAGCAGACAAGACCAAGAAATCTTTATCAAGAGGTCTATGAGACTTCAACTTTGTCAGTACTAAAATTTCTGGATTGGTACAGAATTACAAACTTCAACATCTGTGGGATATATTGGGAAGACAGTCACAAAAGATGTCATAGTAATTCTGTATTTCTGAATTGCTAAACTTTTTTGAAGCCTGCATGCTTCAAGAAAAAGAGAATTACAGTGATGAAGATTTCTTTTACAAAAGAAAGATGTTTTCAACATCTCAAAGGCAAAATGTCTCAAGATGAAATCTTACTCCATAGGATAGCCCCTTTTTGCTACAGCACCATTTTTTATAAGTTTTTAAAATACAATTTTCCAAAGTTTAAAATACAATACTCATATAAATATAAAATTAACATATGTCAACAACTGAATTCAACTCATTAATTAATTAATGAGGGAAACAGTCATATGTTACAATTAGTTCAAAGAGTTTTTGAGAAGTTGAGTATCTAAAATAATTAATAAAGGCCATTTTGGGTAAGATTTCAAGGTTAGATACAATACTGGTCAGCCTTCTAAAGGACAAAAATCTATAATCTTTGGAGTTATCTTTTATTTAGGACAGAAATTGTTTGCATATCTACCAGACAATAATCTACAAGTTAACATGTAAATTCAGTAAGTCTGAGACTTTAATCAGTTACAAAAAGGGAGTTGAACAAAAGAATATATTATCATAGGTACGTAAGTAATTCTTCAATGGGACAGCCACCCTCATTTCCCAATGAAAAGATACATCAATTCCCTTTTTGCCTTGTTTCCAACTCTTAAAACTTTTTTTTAACAACATAAAACTATGATTCTCCATGGCTAGGATTACTATTTTTCTACTCTAGCATGGGTTGTACTGAATCCTGTTGATATTTCTTTCATAGAATCTCCAACATAATATTCTAAAACACATTCCATATACAAGTGGGATCCATGGGGAAACACAGAAATGTTGATATGTTCTTTCTTTCATTATGAATTTGAATCCTTGATACAATTAGAATTAGTAATTGAAAGAGAAGTCTTTGACAAAGGAGGCAAGAATATACAATGGAGAAAAGACAATCTCTTTAACAAGTGGTGCTGGGAAAACTGGACAGCCACTTGTAAAAGAATGAAACTAGAACACTTTCTAACATTATACACAAAAATAAACTCAAAATGGATCAAAGATCTAAACATAAGACCAGAAACTATAAAACTCCTAGAGGAAAACACAGGCAAAACACTCTCCGAAATAAACCAAACCAGGATCTTCTATGACTCACCTCCCAGAATATTGGAAATAAAAGCACAAATAAACAAACGGGACCTAATTAAAATGAAAAGCTTCTGCACAACAAAGGAAACTAAAAGCAAGGTGAAAAGGCAGCCTTCAGAATGGGAGAAAATAATAGAATAATGGAAATATTGGAAATAATGGAAAATATTCATTTCCATTCCAAACGAAGCAATGGACAAACAATTAATCTCAAAAATATACAAGCAACTCCTGCAGCTCCATTCGAGAAAAATAAACAACCCAATCAAAAAGTGGGCCAAAGAACTAAACAGACATTTCTCCAAAGAAGACATATAAATGGCTAACAAACACATGAAAAGATGCTCAACATCACTCATTATCAGAGAAATGCAAATCAAAACCACAATGAGGTAACACTTTACACCAGTCAGAATGGCTGCCATCCAAAAGTCTACAAGCAATAAATGCTGGAGAGGATGTGGAGAAAAGGGAACCCTCTTACACTGCTGGTTTGAATGCAAACTAGTACAGCCACTATGGAGAACAGTGTGGAGATTCCTTAAAAAACTGGAATTGGAACTGCCGTATGTCCCAGCAATCCCACTGCTGGGCATACACACCAAGGAAACCAGAACAGAAAGAGACACGTGTACCCCAATGTTCATTGCTGTATTGTTTACAATAGCCAGGACATGGAAGCAATCTAGATGTCCATCAGCATACGAATGGATAAGAAAGCTGTAGTACATATACACAGTGGAATATTACTCAGCCATTAAAAAGAATACATTTGAATCAGTTCTACCGAGGTGGACTAAACTGGAGCCTATTATCCAGAGTGAAGTAAGCCAGAAGGAAAAACAACAATACAGTATACTAATGCATATATATGGAATTTAGAAAGATGGTAACGAGAACCCTGTGTGCAAGACAGCAAAAGAGGCACAGATGCATAGAACAGTCTTTTGGACTCTATGGGCAAGGGCAAGGGTGGGATGATATGGGAGAACGACATTGAAACATGTAAATTATCATATGTGAAATGAATTGCCAGCCCAGGTTTGATGCTTGATACAGAGTGCTCAGGGCTGGTGCACCGGGATGACCCAGAGAGATGGAATCGGGAGGCAGGTGGGAGGGGGGTTCTGGAAGGGGAACACGTGTATGCCCATGGTGGATTCATGTCAATGTATGGCAAAACCAATACGATAATGTAAAGAAAAAATAAATAAAAAATGAAAAAAAATGTAAAATACTAATATGATCCCTTTATTAAAAAAAAGTTTTCATTACAAAGGAAAAAAAATGTTTGCTTCTCTTTTTTTTCTTTTTTCTCATTTTTTTCTTTTTATTCTTTCTATATGAGAAGAATAGACATTAGCTGAAACTACTGTGGTAATTGTTTCATAATATATGTAAATCAAACCATGCCCTAAACTTAAAAACAGTGATGTATATCAATTCTCAGTAAAACTGGAATAATGGATTTATTTTCCCACAGATTGCATGTAAGGGTTGATTCTGCAATTGTTTGAGTTGGCTATTAATGATGCTTTTGGAAGTCAATTTTGTTTTAAGAGTTCTATCCATGGGAAAATAAACCAATAAAAGCTGAAAGTACATGAAGAAAGCATAATACAAACACTAAGAGGATTTATTTCTAAATTTTGAAATGCATTTTAAGCAGAAGTGCTAACAAACTCATTTCTATTAACACTTTGTGCGATGCATGTTTAATCCTAAAGATAACATGCTCCTGTACTGTTGGATGACCTGGTTTTGTTAAAGTTACAAATTCACTGTGTCTCCAGACTCTTGTGATATATACCTTATATTGCTTTGCCAGGACTGTTAACAGTGAGTGAGTGAGCACTCAGCCATGTCCAGTTCCTTGTGATTCCATGGAATGTAGCCTGCCAGGCTCCTCTGTCCATCGGGTTTTCCCAGCAAGAATACTGGAGTGGGTTGCCATTTCCTCCTCCAGGGGATATTCCTGACCCAGGGATTAAACCTGAATGGCCTACATCTCCTAAATTGCAGGCAGATCCTTTATCACTGAACCACTGGGGAAGTTGGGGCCATTATAACAAAGTACCATAAACTGGGAGAATTAAACAACAATGATTTCTTTTCTCACAATTCTAGAGGCTAGGAGTCTGAGATCAAGAAGACAGTAGGATTAGGTTCTTTTGTGGCTTCTTTCCTTGCCTTGTTGAAGGTTATCTTTTCCTTGTGTCTTCACATGATCTTTTTTCTGTTATATGTCTGTGTCCTAATTTCCTCTTCTTATAAGGACATTAGACAATCCAGATTAGGACCTACCTAATGACCTAATTTTAACTTGTTACTTTTTAAAGATGCAAATAATAGAAAAAAAAAAAATATATATATATATATAGATACGGGTTTCTGACCTCGGTCCTGGTACAGGACTCTTGAAACTCTTATAATTTCCTGGGTTAAAAGAGTGTTTTTTGCTATAATGAGCTAATTGTAGGTGAGCTCCTGCATGGCACCTGGATGAGGGGTGGTCACTGGAAAGATCCAGCCATGATAAGAACTGTGGGATTTTCAGCCCCACCCCTCATTCTGTTGAGAAGGGAGAAGGGTTGGAAATGGAATTAACGATCAATTGTGCCTATACGGGGGCTTCCCCAGTGGCTCAGCAGTAAAGAATCCACCTGTAAAGAAGGAACCACAGAGGGTGTGGATTTGATCCCTGGGTTGGGAAGAACCCCTGGAGGAGGGTATGGCAACCCACTCCAGTATTCTGGTCTGAAGAATCCCATAGTCAGGCAGGCACAAAGAGTCAGAGTCAACTGAAGTGACTGAGCATACACACCCATATGATGAAGACGTCATTAAAAGTCCCCAAAATATGGGGTTCACAGGGCTCCCAGGTGAGTGAACATAATGGGAAGGTGACACATGCCAAATTCCTGGAAACAGAAGCTCCTGGGCTCAGGATTTGCCGAGATCTCACGATACATATCTCTTCATCTTGTTGTTCATCCATATCCTTTATCATAACTTTTAATAAACTGCAAATGTAAGTAACTCTTCCACTGAATTTTGTGAGCCACTTTAGCAAATTAATCAAATCCAAATAAAGGGTCATGGGAGCCTGATTTACAGAAGTTGTGGTTAACCTGGAAACCTACTACTTGCAGTTGGCATATGAAGTGGGGGAATGTGGAAGAATCTCATTAAATTTAGCCCTTAACCTGTGGTATCTGACATTATCTCCAAGTAGATAGTGTCAGAATTGAGTTAAACTACAAGACATCCATCTGCTATTAGAGACTTTTTGGTGAATTATAAACCTTCATACACCTGGTGTCTGAAGGGTTGGAGCTTGGTAGTAGTGTGAGAGTAAAGGAGAAACACAAGAAGAAGGACTGGGTTTTTTCCAACTCAGAAAGAAAAAGACATTTTTTTCCTACTTAAGATATTATCTCAATATACAGTCATATTCTGTTCAATTCAGTTCAGTCACTCAGTCCTGTCCGACTCCCTGCGACTCCATGGACTGCAGCATGCCAGGCTTCCCTGTCCATCACCAACTCCTGGAACCTACTCAAACTCATGTCCACTGAGTCAGTGATGCCATCCAACCATCTCATCCTGTCTCCTCCTTCTCATCCACCTTCAATCTTTCCCAGCATCAGGGTCTTTTCAGATGAGTCAGTTCTGCACATCAAGTGGCCAAAGTATTGGAGTTTCAGCTACAGCATCAGTCCTTCCAATGAATATTCAGGACTGATTTCCTTTAGGATTGACTGGTTGTATCTCCTTGGCAGTCCAAGGGACTCTGAAGAGTCTTTTCCAACATCACAGTTCAAAGGCATCAATTCTTAGGCACTCAGCTTTCTTTATAATCCAACTCTCACATATATATATGACTATTGGAAAAACCATAGCTTTGACTAGACCGACCTTTTTGATACAAATATATACTGAAACACTCCAGTATATATTTGTATCAAAAAGATTCAAAATAATCTTGGTACAAGGTCAGTGATTAAATTCTAAACAGACTGATTAATGAATAATTATTAATTTCTTCCTTAGAGTTAATGGTGGAACTGGGCAGAGCAATTTTGAAAATCAAAGAAGTAACAACTAATACTCACCATACCAAGGAAAGAAAACAGGTGATGTGTAACACATATGCAATATATATTTAAACATTTAAATGAATGGAAAACATGAATTGATTTTTTTTTTTTTTGCCAAATCTAGGTCAATGACAACTAAAGTATGAAATTTGTTAGTAGGCACATTTGAGGTCTGAGTTGAACTGTGTACCCTCCCAAATTCATACGTTCAAATCCTAATTTCCAGTACCTATTTTGAGTATTAGTTGTAACTCCTTTGATTTTCAAAATTGCTCTGCCCAGTTCCACCACTAGCTCTAAGGAATAAATTAAAAATTACTTGTTAATTAATATGTTTAGAATTTAATTACTGACCTTGTACCAAGATTATTTTGAATATTTTTGATACAAATATACTGAAACACTTGGAAATCAGTGAGTTTTGAAACAAAAAATGCCAATCTTATGTTTATTTTCTGATCTTCATAGTGAGAAAAACAGAGGATAATGGATTTCCAGGAGAAAAATGGAGTTCTCACTCTGATAAATAGAGGGTAGGGAATTTGATTCTTTAGGAAGGTATATGAAACCTGTGTGCTGATGAGACTTGGTGAAGTATAAGAAACATGTGATTATTTTATGTTTTAACCATTATCACAGTCAAAGTTGTAGAATGAAACCTCTCTTTCCTACTGGATAGCATTTTGGGCAGATATGATAACTTTTCTGTTGTAGTTCCGTTGCTAACCTATGTCTGACTCTGCGACCCCATGGACTGCAGCATGACAGGCTCCCCTGTCCTTCACTATCGCCTGGAGTTTGCTCAAATTTATGTCCACGGAGTTGGTGATGTTATCTAACCATTTCTTCCTCTGCTGCCTCTTCTCATTTTGCCGTCAATCTTTTCCAACATAAGGGTCTTTTCCAATTAATTGACTCTTCGTATCACACTGGATATGAGGTATGCTGGATCCATACTAGATAACATTTTGGGCAGATGTGATAACTTGCTAGGCAATTTCAATAATACAAAATTTTGTCTACTCCAATGTATAGATTCAGTATTGTATTTGATAACATGACGTTATATCTCCCATTGCCAAAAAAAAAAAGTTCTAAGTACCCCACAATCTGAATATTTATAATGAGAAGAATTATGGCCTATCTATAGCACAGTATTTTTAGGATCAATAATGATGAAATGGGTATACATTTACTTTATAAACTGCAATGCTAAGAAATATCAAATCGTATTGTGGATTTTTTTTTTATTGTTTTTGCCATACATTGTCATGATATCACCATGGGTTTACATACGCTTCCCCTCCAGAACCCCCTTCCCTCCTCCCTCCCCCCCGGGAAATCTCGCTGCACCAGTCCTGAGCATCAATCCTGGGCTGGCGATTGATTAGACACATGACAATTAACATGCTTCAATGCCCTTCTCCCATATCATCCCACCCTTACCCTCATCCACAAAGTCCACGAGTCTATTCTATACATCTGCGTTCCTTTTGTTGTCTCCCATGTTGGGTTCTCATTACTGTCTTTCTAAATTCCATATATATGCGTTAATATACTGTATTGTTTTTGCTTCTGGCTTACTTCACTCTGGATAATGGGCTCCAGTTTCGTCCATCTGAGTAGAATTGCTTCAAATGAATTTTTTTTTAATGCTGAGTAATATTCCATTGTGTATATGTACCACAGCTTTCTTATCCATTCATCAGTTGATGGGCATCTAGGTTGTTTCCATGTCTTAGCTATTGTAAACAATGCAGCGATGAACATTGGGGTACACGTGGCTCTTTCAATTCTGGTTTCCTCGGTGTATATGCCCAGCAGTGGGATTGCCGGGTCATATGGCAGGTCTATTTGCAGCTTTTTAAGGAAACTCCACACTGTTTTCCATAGTGGCTGTACTAGTTTGCATTCCCACCAACAGTGTAAGAGGGTTCCCTTTTCTCCACATCCTCTCCAGCATTTATTGCTTGTAGACTTTTGGATGGCAGCCATTCTGACTGGTGTAAAGTGGTACCTCATTGTGGTTTTGATTTGCATTTCTCTGATAATGAGTGATGTTGAGCATCTTTTCATGTGTTTGTTAGCCATTTATATGTCTTCTTTGGAGAAATGTCTGTTTAGTTCTTTGGCCCACTTTTTAATTGGGTTGTTTATTTTTCTCGAATGGAGCTGCAGGAGTTGCTTGTATATTTTTGAGATTAATTGTTTGTCTGTTGCTTCATTGGCTATTATTTTCTCCCATTCTGAAGGCTGTCTTTTCACCTTGTTTATAGTTTCCTTTGTTGTGCAAAAGCTTTTAATTTTAATTAGGTCCCATTTGTTTATTCATGTTTTTATTTCCAATATTCTGGGAGGTGGGTCATGGAGTATTCCGCTTTGGATTATAGCAGAGAGTGTTTTGCCTATGTTATCCTCTAGGAGTTTTATAGTTTCTGGTCTTATGCTTAGATCTTTGATCCATTTTGAGTTTATCTTTGTGTATGGTGTTAGAAAGTGATCTAGTTTCATTCTTTTACAAGTGGCTGTCCAGTTTTCCCAGCACCACTTGTTAAAGAGGTTGTCTTTTCTCCATTGTATATTCTTGCCTCCTTTGTCAAAGATAAGGTGTCCATAGATGCGTGGATTTATCTCTGGGCTTCCTATTCTGTCCCATTGATCTATATTTCTGTCTTTGTGCCAGTACCAAACTGTCTTAATGACTGTAGATTTGTAGTATAGCCTAAAGTCAGGTAGGTTGATTCCGCCAGTTCCATTCTTCTTTCTCAAGATTGCTTTGGCTATACGAGGTTTTTTGTATTTCCATACAAATTGAGAAATTATTTGTTCTAATTCTTTGAAGAAGACCTCTGGTAGCTTGATAGGAATTGCATTGAATCTATAGATTGCTTTAGGTAGTATACTCATTTTCACTATATTGATTCTTCCAATCCACGAGCACGGCACATTTCTCCATCTGTTTGTGTCCTCCTTGATTTCTTTCATCAGTGTTCTATAGTTTTCTATATACAAGTCTTTTGATTCTTTAGGTAGAAATACTCCTAAGTATTTTATTCTTTTTGTTTCGATGGTGAATGGAATTGTTTCCTTAATTTCTCTTTCTGATTTCTCACTGTTAGTGTATAGGAATGCCAGGGATTTCTGTGTGTTGATTTTATATCCTGAAACTTTGCTATATTCACTGATTAGCTCTAGTAATTTTCTCGTAGAGTCTTTAGGGTTTTCAATATAGAGGATCATGTCATCTGCAAACAGAGAGAGTTTTACTTCTTCTTTTCCAATCTGTATTCCTTTGATTTCTTTATCTGCTCTGATTGCTGTGGCCAAAACTTCCAACACTATGTTGAATAGTAGTGGTGAGAGTGGGCACCCTTGTCTTGTCCCTGATTTCAGGGGGAATGCTTCCAGTTTTTCACCATTGAGGATAATGTTTGCTGTGGGTTTGTCATATATAGCTTTTATTATGTTGAGGTATGTTCCTTCTATTCCTACTTTTTGGAGGGTTTTTATCATAAATGGATGTTGAATTTTGTCAAAGGCTTTCTCTGCATCTATTGAGATAATCATGTGATTTTTATTTTTCAATTTGTTAATGTGGTGTATTACATTGATCGATTTACGAATATTGAAGAATCCTTGCATCCCTGGGATAAAGCCTACTTGATCATGATGTATGATCTTTTTGATGTGTTGTTGGATTCTATTTGCTAGAATTTTGTTGAGGATTTTTGCATCTAAGTTCATCAGTGATATTGGCCTGTAGTTTTCTTTTTTTGTGGCATCTTTGCCGGGTTTTGGAATTAGGGTGATGGAGGCCTCATAGAATGAGTTTGGAAGTTTACCTTCGTCTGCAATTTTCTGGAAGAGTTTGAGTAGAATAGGTGTTAGCTCTTCTCTAAATTTTTGGTAGAATTCAGCTGTGAAGCCATCTGGTCCTGGGCTTTTGTTTTTTGGAAGATTTCTGATTACGGTTTCAATTTCCGTGCTTGTGATGGGTCTATTAATATTATCTATCTCTTCCTGGTTTAGTCTTGGAAAGTTGTACTTTTCTAGGAATTTGTCCATTTCATCCAAATTGTCCAGTTTATTTGCATATAGTTGCTGATAATAGTCTCTTATGATCCTTTGTATTTCTGTGTTTTCTGTTGTGATCTCTCCGTTTTCATTTCTAATTCTGTTGATTTGGTTCTTCTCCCTTTGTTTCTTGATGAGTCTGGCTAATGGTTTGTCAATTTTATTTATCTTCTCAAAGAACCAGCTTTTGGCTTGGTTGATTTTTGCTATGGTCACTTTTGATTCCTTTGCATTTATTTCTGCCCTGATCTTTAAGATTTCTTTCCTTCTACTAGACCTGGGCTTCTGCATCTCTTCCCTTTCTAGTTGCTTTAGGTGTAAAGTAAGGTCATTTATTTGATTTTTTTCTTGTTTCCTGAGGTGAGCTTGTATTGCTATGAACTTTCCCCTTAGCATTGCTTTCACAGTGTCCCATAGGTTTTGAGCTGTTGTGTTTTCATTTTCATTCGTTTCCATGCATAACTGAATTTCATTTTTTAATTTCTTCTGCGATTTGTTGGTTATTCAGCAGTGTGTTGTTGAGCCTCCATATGTTGGAAGTTTTGAGAGGTTTTCTCCTGTAGTTGATATCTAATCTCACTGCATTGTGGTCAGAAAAGATGCTTGGGATGATTTCAATATTTTTGAATTTATCAAGGTTAGATTTATGGCCCAGGATGTGATCTATCCTGGAGAAGGTCCCGTGTGCACTTGAGAAAAAGGTGAAATTCCTTGTTTTGGGGTGGAATGACCTGTAGATATCAATTAGGTCTAGTTGGTCTATTGTTTCATTTAAAGTTTGAATTTCCTTGTTACTTTTCTGTCTAGTTGATCTATCCATTGGTGTGAGTGGTGTATTAAAGTCTCCCACTATTATTGTGTTGTTGTTGATTTCCCCTTTCATATTTGTTAGCATTTGCCTTACATATTGTGGAGCTCCTATGTTAGGTGCATAAATATTTATAATTGTTATTTCTTCTTCCTTGGTTGATCCTTTGATCATTATGTAATGTCCATCTTTATCTCTTTTCACTGCCTTTATTTTAAAGTCTACTTTAACAGATATGAGTATTGCCACTCCTGCTTTCTTTTGGTCTTTATTTGCATGGAATATCTTTTTCCAGCCTTTAACTTTCAGTCTATATGTGTCCCTAGGTTTGAGGTGGGTCTCTTGTAGACAACATATATAGGGGTCTTGTTTCTGTATCCAATCGGCCAATATTTGTCTTTTGGTTGGGGCATTCAGCCCGTTTACATTTAAGGTAATTATTGATAAGTATGATCCCGCTGCCATTTATTTTATTGTTTTGGGTTCCAGATTATCTATCCCATCCGTGTTTCCTATCTAGGCAAGTTCTTTAGCATTCGTTGGAGGGCTGGTTTGGTGTTGCTGAATTCTCTCAGTTTCTGCTTGTCTGAGAAAATTTTGAATTCTCCTTCAAATTTGAATGAGATCCTTGCTGGGTACAGTAGTCGGGGTTGTAGATTGTTTTCTTCCATGACTTTAAGTATGTTTTGCCATTCCCTTCTGGCCTGAAGCGTTTCTGTTGAGAGATCAGCTGTTATCCTTATGGGATTCCCCTTGTGAGTTATCTTTTGCTTCTCCCTTGCTGCTTTTAATATTTGGTCTTTGTATTTGATATTTGCCAATTTGATTAATATGTGTCTTGGGGTGTCCCGCTTGGGGTTCATTCTATTTGGGATTCTCTGTGTTTCTTGGACCTGAGTGGCTATTTGCTTCCCCAATTTAGGGAAGTTTTCTACAATTATCTCTTCAAGAATTTTCTGATGGTCTTTCTTTTTGTCTTCTTCTTCTGGGACTCCTATGATTCAAATATTGGTGCGTTTAATATTGTCCCAGAGGTCTCTAAGATTGTCTTCATTTCTTTTAATTCTTTTTTCATTTTTCCTTTCTGTTTCATTTATTTCTGCCATTCTGTCTTCTACCTCACTTATTCTGTCTTCGATCTCTGTTATTCTACTGTTGGTTCCCTCCAGGGTGTTTTTGATCTCATTTATTGCATTATTCATTGTATTTTGTCTCTTTTTCATTTCTTCTGAGTCCTTGTTAAAGCTTACCTGCATCTTCTCAATCCTTGCCTGCAGGTTATTGAGCTGCAACTCCAACTTATTTTCCAGGTTTTGGATCATTTTCACTATCATTATTCGGAATTCTTTGTCAGGTAGACTTCCTATCTCTTCGTCTTTTGTTTGGTCTAGGGGGTATTTATCCTGTTCCTTTACTTGCTGGGTATTTCTCTGCCTTTTCATCTTGTGTATCTTGCTGTGTTGTCCCTTTATTGTGGGGATTCCTCTCTATGGGAGGGGTTGGATGCGTGGTTTGTCGAAGTTTCCTGGATGGAAAGGCTTGTGTGGTTTTCTGGTGGGTGAGTCTAGGTTTCCTCACTGTTACTCCTCACGTCGGCAATGGGTCGCCTCTCCAGATGCCCGAAGTCCTCTGCCAGCATTCAGTTCCTGTTTTTTGGAGTTTGCTCGGCCTTTAAAAGTTCTTTTGGTATATTTATTGGGGAGAGAGTGTTCTCCCAGTCCTATTCCTCCACCATCTTAGTTTTGCCCCGTATTGTGGATTTTTAAAAACTTTTGTTTTTTGGCTCTACTTATTTCAGAACTCATTTATGCATAAAATTGACTCCTCCAAGGAGAAGATAGGTTATAGAAGGAAAAAAAAAAATCACCTAAACCCCGCTTTGTTTTTTTTTTTTTTCTCTCTTAGAAGAATGAGAAACAGGGACATGATGACCACTTAGAACCTGAATAGAAGGGAACTGATTCCTCTGTTGTGCCCTTAAGTCACCTGATATAAATAGGAGGACGAGCCACTGGGTTCCAAGCTGGAACTGAAATTTAATCAGTAGGCTCTTTGTAGGAGGTAATGGTTCAGAATAAGAAATTTGTAATTGGACAATACTTGGTTCCTTTTTCACTAACACCTAGTGTGATCCTGGTCAAGCTGCTTACATGTAAATAAGTATAATATTACTGAATCAGGTGGATGAAAACTTGTAACATGTAGGTGAACAATACTTCCCACACTAGTACTCATTATTAGCTCTTGTTAGGTATTAGCATTATTTGCAGTGCTTTGCATTCATGATGTTATTTGCTGCTGCTGCTGCTGCTGCTGCTGAGTCACTTCAGTCATGTCCGACTCTGTGCGACCCCATAGACGGCAGCCCACCAGGCTCCGCCGTCCCTGGGATTCTCCAGGCAAGAGCACTGGAGTGGGTTGCCATTTCCTTCTCCAATACATGAAAGTGAAAAGTGAAAGTGAAGTTGCTCAGTCATGTCTGATTCTTCGTGACCCCACAGACTGCAGCCTACAAGGCTCCTCCGTCCATGGATTTTCCAGGCAAGAGTACTGGAGTGGGTTGCCATTGCCTTCTCCAATGATGTTATTTAGGTAGCTCTAAATGCCTCAGATATATAATGTATATGGCATACTTGCATATATTATATACTTTTTTAGCTAAACAGCAGTTCGTTTTCAGAAAGGCTAGAAAAGGCAAAATTTGTCTAGTTCTACATAAAACTTTCAACCAGGCACCAGAAAGCACCACTTAGCACTTAGCACTGCCCTGTGGCAGCAACAGGGCAGTAAGCAGAGAGCCAGAGGAGCTGTGGACCACAGATTCAGGGTTTTCCCTCTGGCAGTGGAATTACTGGCATCAGCAGGCACAGTCCTTTTTGTGGGTTTCCTTGACATATGCTGCCTTACTATTTAACTGATCTACTTTCAATACTATTCTAAGGGACATGAGTCTGCTCATTTCATTCTCAGGATCTAGTTTCAAGATTGAAGAACCCTTCATTCTTATGGCTAGCTCTAAACAGATTACATAAGAACACCTGTTGATAACCATCTTTTAAATTTTATATTTATTAAGAGCTCTGCAGGACTGAAATATACATTATGAGGGAAAAAAAGGTTCTGTGGTCAAAATAATTTGCAACATATTGGTATATGTAAAGTAAACAATTTCCTTAACTAAACGGTTCTTAGAAATCCGTTCTACCCTAATGTGCTTTCTAAATCTGCAATAAGGGACCAGTACTGGTTTTCCTTCTCACTCACGTATAGTGTGATCTTGGTCAAGTTACTTACAAGTAAATTAACATAGTGATACTATACTGCATGAATGAAAAATATTTGTATTCAGTTGGTACACAATATTATCCATGTTATAGAAAAGACAGTATGTCTATTTGTTCAAGAACACTTTTTTATGGAGATTTTCCTGGGGATAATATTCTAAGGAGCTACTCTGGGAAATGAGTTATCTAAGTGTTGCATCCTCATTTTTCAGATGAGGAAACTGAGGTCCAGAAAGATGGTCCTGAAAGCAACTGGAATCCTAATTTCAGTCTGCATGAAAATTGCTCCCTATTATTTCCCCTTCCCTCACCACATCAAAGTAAGCCTTGGAGTATCATATTTGAAACATAACTGGCAGCTCCAATTTGAGTAGGTGGGCCAGTTCATATGATGTCCTTTTAAAGTAAACCACAGTCTCTCATGCCTTCAATTTTTCCTTATCTTTTCCTTTCCTTTTCTCACAGTGGTGAGAAAATCAGATTTCAATGTTTTTGGCTGATGTTTTATTTCTAAACTTAATATAGATTATTGACTCTGTAGATAGAGACCTTTTACTTTTTCCTAAATTCATCCATCTGGCACCCAGCTGCACAATTCATTTGTAAAAGCCTTCTATGAATCTAAGAAATAGAATATCTTTTGAATGTCATTTGGTTTAGTTTAGCCAAATCAAAGATTAATGGTTGGGGGGTGGGAGAAGGGTAAAGTATTTCTAATAATTAGATCTTAACCAAGGAGTGGTTCTGCTGAAAGGGAATATTTGGTCTGAATTAAGAGTGTCTGTTACAAACAGCTCACCACAACTTCTGTCATTTCTGAATTTTGATAGCTCAGTCTGCATCTATCTTGGGTATATAACTCCTCTTTGGTACTACCTCCCTTTCTGGATGTTTGTCACATTTTTGACTTTGAGGGATTAAGACTAACAGACCAGCAAACAAATCTTACACACAATTTATTTATCTCACCTCTAACATTCTTTCTCAAAATAACATCATTCTGATACTGAAATGATATCAAAGATTATTCATATGTCATTTCTTGAAATGACAAAGATTCAGAGACTCCCTGGAAGTCTACATCTTAAGTCATGTGAATAAGCATCATATTCTGCTGCAGGAATTCTTTTTAATTAATTGTTTTGAATTATTTCATTCACAGCAATACCCTGAGAGAAACATGTATCTATGATTTGGACAATATTTCAAAGTTGTATTATATCTGCTATTTCCACCTTTCTAGTCCAGGAAGAAGTCTGCTCTCTGATTACCACTGTATGTGTTGTATTAATAGTTTTATCATTCTTTCCTCACACAGTTTTTCACTGTATTTTATTTCCAACTGCTGTCTTTATTTCCTCCTTTTTTCTAATTATCATCAGACCTTAAATCACCCTTCTGTGAATTTCTTTCCCAGATCTCTAGACTCGAGAGCCATTTGGAGATTTTGTGAGCCCACACAAATCTGAGATTGAGGACTAGGGACTACCTGTATAATTCTACTTGTTCAGAACATAAGTGCATGATCCACATGAGACATTTTACTCATGATGCTAAATTGTTCTTAGTGTAATATAACTTAATTTTATTAAGTTATAATGTCTCACAAAATTTGCAGGAGATGTAAACTGGACAAGTGTATACACTGTATATAGATGTTTGACAAAATTTTTATTACATAACTTTTTTATTTAGATCAGTGGTTCCCAAAGGGATACTTGACAATTTCTGAAGACATTTTGGACTGTCCAAGTAGAGAGATGCTATCGGCATCTAGTACAGAGAGGCCAAGGATGTTGGTAAATATCCTACAGTGAACATAAACAGTGTCCTACAACAATAAATCATCTATCCCAGAATGTCAATAGTGCTTCTGTTAAGAAATTCTGATTTAGATAATGAAATCATAAGTTCTCTATCTATAGTTGAGCATTTGTTGACATATTACCTCTGTAAAACAAATATATCCAAAGGACAGGTGGAAAGGCATGGAAAAGTAGCTTGGATTGCAAAACACTTGACTCGTCCTATCAAGTAAAGTATAACTGAAGTGTTCAAGATTATATTGCAGAATAGCAAAGGTTATTAGGAATAAAGTAATATTTCCTTTATTTCACTTTTTATTCACATTTCTTATGCAACCTGTGCTCCTTGATATAGCCTGCTTTCTTCAGAATGACTCGGTTTGGACTTTTGCCTATGAGTCACTTGTTCTTAGATACCATTTTTTATTTAAATGTAGTTTCAAACCTTCTAATCTGAAACCAATTGTATTGGCAGGTCTTTCCAATGCATTTAGATAATCCATGGTACAGGCAGCATATTTTCTTTTAAAGCCTCAAATCCCGGGTTGTAAAGTCCCTATAAATGAATGTTTTCCTTGTGGTGGGAAAATGTCTTATTTAAAAATTGTTTAATAGCCTGCCACTGTCAAAGGATAACATTTAGACACTCAGCCAAGATATTGGTGTTGATGGTAATTCCCTTCTGCTTTTTATAGCTCATGCATGACTCTTACACACTCAATATTTTAGTTGTGTGCTATAGACCTTCAAGTGAAGCAGTTCTTGGAAACAACATGATATCATGAGTCTGTTACAGCTATTAAGTCACGGCAGCTTGAGTGGAAATGAATACAACAAAAACAGTTTATATAGGAATATGTTTCTCAGTGGATCAGTTTCAATATTGCTCCCTGTGGTTGAATCAACTTTATCCTAAAGGCCAATGTTTCAGCCATCATCCACGTGGATATAAATAACGTGGTGATGACAGAAATTTTATTTGCCTTCAGTTTTAGGTTTGATATAAGTGCATATCTGAAATTTACTTGACAGTAAATAATGCTTTAAGAGAAGTTGGGAAGGTAAATATTATGTACCATTATCTCTCAGGAGGTTATTCTTGCTCTTTTCTTCTGGTGATTTCTATCCTTAAGGAACCTCTTGTCATTTTAGAATACAAGTTTTAAGATAAAATGAACTTACAAAATAGAAAAACACACAGACTTAGAGAACGAACTTATGGTTGCTGGGGGGAAGGAAGTGGGGAAGGGATAGTTAGGGAGTTGGGAGGGTTATGTACACACTGCTATATTTAAAATGGATAGCCAACATGGACCTACTGTATAGCACAGGGAACTCTGCTCAACGTTATATGGCAGCCTGGATGGGAGGGGAGTTTGGGGGAGAATGGATACATGAATATGCATGGCTGAGTCCCTCCAGCTGTTCACCTGAAATTATCACACCATTGTTAATCTACTATCCTTCAGTGCAAAATAAAAAGTTTTTTTTTTTTTTTTTAAAAGAAACAAAGTCTAAAGCTTGATTCTGTGGTGACTGATGTAGTCATGCTGTTCTGTTCTCCACTTGACTCTGCAGGGCCCTCACATCCTGTCATGCTATAGAAGGCTTCAGGAATTTGCAGAGAACTATTGAAGCTATTGGTGTCTTTTGCAGACAGCTGCCCATTCTACTCCCTGTCCGAACAATTGCCCAGTTATATACTAAATCCTCACCTTTCTTTCTACTGAGCACTTAAGAATTTTTTTTTTAAATCTGGGTGGAATTCAACTTGTTCTGTTATAGAAATAAAATTTTACAACATATATCTGCATTGATTATAGCATGGTTTGAAGTGCCAGCAGGGCAAAAAGGGTTTGGTGAGTGATGATAGCAAAGAGCTTGTAACTTTTCAACAAGAGCTGACTGAGACAGCATCCAGGGATGAAAAGGTAGAGTGTGTTTATATTGTGATTTCTTTTTTACATGAAGAAAAGACATAACAAAAAGGATGAGTAGAAAAACATTAACCTTTTACTTAAAAAAAAAAAAGCACATTCTGAAGTCACACGTCTGCCCAACAAAGTATCATTCTAACAAGGTACCCCTTGCACACTGTTTTTATTATTAGCAGCAATATATCATAAAGACTGCTTTATGTAATAGGATTTGGTTTGGTAATCAGCTGATTCATAGAAAAATTCAGTCAACTACAATAATCCTTAAAAAACACGTCTTAAAATTTTAATTTTCACTGTAAACATAAAATATAGCCTCATTTATCAATCTTTTGATGTAGAAGAATTTTCTCTTTTCCTAAGTAGGGAACTCTTCTGTGTCATTCTTCTTAAATCCTCCTCCTTCTCTTTCTCCAAACTATATACTAGTTGCCAGAGGTCCCAAAACTTGGGAATAATTGTTAAATCCTGTCCCTCAACAAAACTCCAAAATATATAATAATTCAACTGTTTTTCCACACTTCATCTCTAGTGCTTTACTGTAAAAAGGATGAGCCTACTAACTATTTGGTTCATGGCTTTCACCTTTGCCCCCTTTTCTCTACTCAGTAGCCAACATGATTCTTTAAACGGAGATCAGATTCTTCCACTCTGCTCAAACGTTCCAATGGTCTTCACCTCAAGCATAAGAAAAAAAACAAAAACAACTTAACTCCTTACCATGTTCTGCCAAATTGCATATGGTCAGGACCTGCAGTTCTCTGACCTCCCCTGCTCCTCCTTTCACATCTCCCCCTGCTTCTTACTCACACAGCCTCCCTTGGGTTCCTAAACTGGCCCAACAAGACCTCAGCTCATGCCCTTAACACTTGAAGGAAGCTCTGCCCTTGCAGAGACACATAGCAATGAGATGTTCCCTTCATCCTTTAGGTGTTTGCTCACATGCCATTTGAGCAGGTCTTCATGAAACACTATAAACAGCACTCTCTTATCCCCACACCCTGATTCATACATCATCTCCAGATATAAACTGAGGGATTCATGTCTGTCTTCCCCACTTAAGCATTATGAGGGCAAGAATTTCAACTCCAATCAAAACGTTTGTTTTTTAAATAAACAAATTCTGAGTGAATGAACAAACTCATCATCATATATTTCTAATGTTAGTTTTCCGAAAGTAAGAATTTGAAAACAGTAGGAAAGTGATCAGACAGGTAGTTGCTCCGTAGATTTTTGTCGCCCCTCCCCAAATTTTTTGCCTTCTTAAGTTAACAATGCAAACAGAGGAAAACAATAGAATGGGAAAGACTAGAGATCTCTTCAAGAAAATTGGGAGATACCAAGGGAATATTTCATGCAGAGATAGGCACAATAAAGGACAGAAATGGCAAGGACCTAACAGAAGCACAAGGAATTAAGAAGAGGTGGCAAGAACAAACAGAACTATATAAAAAAAAAAAGGTCTTAATGAACCAGGAAACCACGATAGTGCAGTCACTCACCCAGAGCCAGATATCCTGGAGTGGGACGTCAAGTGGGCCTTAGGAAGCATTCCTACAAACAAAGCTAGTGAAGGTAGTGGAATTCCAGCTGAACTATTTAAAAGCCTAAAAGATGATGCTGTTAAAGTGCTGCACTCAACATGACAGCAAATTTGGAAAACACAACAGTGAACATAGGACTGGAAAATTTTTCATTCCAATCCCAAAGAAGGGCAAAACCAAAGAACGTTCAAGGTAATGCATAATTGTGCTCATTTCACAGGCTTAGCAATGTTATACTCAAAATCCGTCAAGTTAGGCTTCAACAGAGAACTTCCAGATGTACAAGCTGGATTTAGAAAAGGCAGAAGGGACCAGAGATTAAGTTGCCAACATCCACTGGATTATAGTTAAAGCAGGGAATTCCAGAAAAACATCTATTTCCGCTTTGTTGACTATGTTAAAGCCCTTGAATGTGTGGATCACAACAAGCTGTGGAAAATTCTTAAAGAGGTGGGAATACCAGCCCACCTTACCTGCCTCCTGAGAAATCTGTATGCAGGTCAAGAAGCAACAGTTAGAACCAGACATGGAAGGAAGGACTGGTTCCAAATTGAGAAAGGAGTATGTCAAGGCTGTATATTGTCACCCTGCTTATTTAATTGCTATGCAGAGTACATCATGCAAAATGCTAGGCTGAATGAATCACAAGATGGAATCAAGATTGCTGGGAAAAATATCAACAACCTCAGATATGCAGAGGATACCCACCTTAATGGCAGAAAGCTAAGAAGAACTAAACAGCCTCTTCATGAAGATGAAAGGAGAGTGAAAAAGCTGGCTTAAAACTCAACATTCAAAAAATTAAGATCATGGCATCTGGTCCCATCACTTCATGGCAAATAGATGGGGGAAAAGTGGAAAGAGTGACAGATTTTATTTTCTTGGCTCCAAAATCACTGCAGGTGATGACTGTAGCCATGAAATTAAGACACTTGCTCCTTCAAAGAAAAGCTATAAAACCCAGACAGAGATATCACTTTGCTGACGAAAGGTCCATACAGTCAAAGCTATGGTTTCTCCAGTAGTCATGTATGGATATGAAAGTTGGACCATAAATAAGTCTGAACACCAAAGAATCAAAGCTTTTAAATTGTGGTGCTAGAGAAGACTCCTGAATCCCTTGGACAGAGGAGATCAAACCAGTCAATCCTAAAGGAAATCAACCCTGAATATTCATTGGAAGGACTGATGCTGAAGTTGCAAGTTCTAACACTTTGGCCACCTGAAGTGAAGAGCTGACTCAATGGAAAATACTCTAATGCTGGGAAAGATCAAGGGCAAGAGAAGGGAATGACAAAGGATGAGATGGTTGGATGGCATCATTCACTCAATGGACATGCTGCTGTTGCTAAGTCACTTCAGTTGTGTCCAACTCTGTGCGACCCATAGACGGCACCCCACCAGGCTCCCCCATCCCTGGGATTCTCCAGGCAAGAACACTGGAGTGGGTTGCCATTTCCTTCTCCAATGCATGATAGTGAAAAGTGAAAGTGAAGTTGCTCAGTCGTGTTTGACTCTTTGTGACCCTACAGACTGTAGCCTACCAGGCTCCTCCATCCATGGGATTTTCCAGGCAAGAGTACTGGAGTGGGTTGCCACTGCCTTCTGACATGAGTTTAAGCTAACTCTGGGAGATGGTTAAGGACAGGGAAACCTGGCATGCTGTAGTGCATGGGGTTGCAAAGAGTTGCACATGATTTAGCAATTGAACACCCAGTTTATTTAGCTGTAGGATTATTCAGAAGCTTCTGAGTAATTTATTAGCTTCACACTTTTATATATCCTTTTAATTATTTTTTTCTAATAGCTCTTTTCTATAATTTTGATAATAAGATTGTAAATATGCTTAGTAATCTAATAAAACAACTAACAATCATACTAAATCGTTTTTTTTTTATAACTTTTTCTCATTTTCACTTTTGGACCATTTTTTCATATTGAAGATTTAAATTTTCCTCTAATGTATTCAGTTAAAAGGTAATAAATTTTATCTTTTCCCCATAACATTTATTTTTAAAGGAAAAAAATCAAAACACATTTAGAAGTGTAAATGTCAAGCTTAAAATTAAACATTCATTTGAAAAATGTATATTTTATTGCATAGAAATAATTCAAGTTCCCTTCATATATAAAAACAAAATAAAACTTTAGATAGACTATCTTTAAATTTATTTTTTGAATTAGCACTTGAGTGTTAATGGAATATAGAAAGTTTCAGTTTGTGCAAAAACTTGTTCAATCATTTTCTTTTTTCCAAATGTATAAATGGCTTAGGGAAGCCAACGTCACTAGACAGTGTGCTCTTAGATTTTAAGGTTTTATTGATCCACTGCATGCAACCTATTCTACTAAAATTTATCAAGAAAATCTTATTATGAGAGAAGTGATACACGTGGAGTAATAAAGATTACAAGGTGAAACCATCAATGAAATGAAAAGGCAACTTACTGAATGGAAAAAAGTATTTGCAAATCATGTCTTATAAGGAGTTAATATCCAAAATATATGAGAGCTTACTAGGTACTGCTGTGGTAAAGAATTCACCTGCCAATACATGAGACACAGGAAATGCAGGTTTGATCCATGGATTAGGAAGAGCCCCTGGAGTAGGAAATGGCAACCCACTCCAGTAGTCTTTCCTGGAAAATTTCATGGCCAGAGGAGCCCGGCAGGCTGCAGTTCATGGGTTCACAAAGAGTTGGACATGACTGAGTGACTAAGCATAAGCATGATGCAAAATATATAAAAAAATCATACAACTTTACAGAAAAAAAAACCAACAACACAACAATTTGATTAAAAAATAGGTAGATGATCTGAACAGACGTTTTTCCAAAGAAGATATCCAAATGGACAACACGTACATGAAAAGATGTTCAAGATCATTAATTATTAAGGAAATGTAAATCAAAACCACAATGAGCTATCACCTTATACCTCATTCATGTCAGAATGACTATTGAAAAAAAAAGAAGAAATTACCAGTGTTGGTGGGGATGTGGAGAAAATGGAACCTTTGTGCCATTACACATGGAATGTAAATTGGTGCAGCTCGTATGGAAAACAGTATGGAGGTTACTCAGACATTACAAATAGACCTACCATATGCTACAGCAATTTTGCTTCTGTATATTTATCTGAAGAAACTGAAAATACTAACTCAAAAAGATATATGCACCCGATTTTCACTGCCTAATTATTTACAAATCAAAGATATGGAAAAAATCTAAGTGTCCACCTAAGGATAAATGAATAAAGAAGATGTAGTATCTATATAAACAATGTAATACCATTCAGCCATAGAAGAGTGCATTGGTTGGCAGTTCCCTGGTGGTTCAGATGATAAAGAGTCTGCCTGCAATGTGGGAGACCCTGGTTTGATCCTTGGGTTGGGAAGATCCCCTGGAGAAGGAAATCACAACCCATTCCAGTATTCCTGCCTGGAGAATCCCATGGACGAAGGACCCTTGAAGGCTACAGTCCATAGGGTCACAAAGAGTCAGACAGGACTGAGTGACTTCACTTTCACTTTCATAGAAAAGAATGAAATCTAGTGATTTGTAACAACATGAAGAACTCTTCAGGGAATTACAGTAACTTATACATACAAAGAACAGATTGTTGAAGGGCAAAATGGGTAAAGGCATTCAAAATGAATAAACTTTCAGTTATAAAAAAATAAGTCATGGCAATGTAATGTACAGCATGATGACTAGAGTTAATAATACTTCATTGCATATTTGAAAGTTGCTAAGAGAGTAGATCTTAAAAGTTCTTATTATAAGAAAAAAATTCTGTTAACTATGAATGGTGATGGATGTTAACTAGATTTATATCAACTAGATAAGTTTTGCAATATACACAAATAGCAAATTATTTTGTAATTATTTTGTACACCTGAAATTAATGTTTCTGTCAAGTATTCCTCAATAAAAAATGGACTGCAAAAATTATTCTGAGAAATTTCAAGAACAAATCAAACTTTAATGTTGAACAAACTTTATCTTTAAAATCTAAGAGAGAAAACATTGCTTCCTATTTTGGCATATACATGTCTTTGCCAACAAGCTAAAATGTTTCTCTCCCCAGTTCCCACTTCCAACATTCCTCCATTTTTCTGTGTAATTTGGTAGAGGACTGATGCCTGATGAAGAAACCATAATGCCTTTTGACTTTCTTTTAGAAAAACACTCTTTACTAGAAGAGTAAACACTCTTTCTAGAAGAACTAGAAAGTATAATCTAAACACAGATGGCCTCTTCATATGAGATTTCTCCATCTTCCTTTTCAGACCAAAAGACACTTTGAAATGATGAAAATGCAACTGGCAAAAAGAAATATAATTCTTATGTCATGAATGTTCAGTCAACCACTTCACTCTAATACAGTGTCTCTGGAAAAGAGGAAAATGGCCTTTTTTGAACCCCCTGGAAGGAGGGTATCCTGAGAAAACAGCAGCAACCTTTGACTACCCACTCTTAAACTTCTGGGCAGCAATCATTCATGATGTTTCAGAGTACAATCTTCCAAAATGCAACAGTGCAAACCTTGAACAATCTCTTTCGGAAGTTAGGACCTCAGGAATGCAGAGGCAGAGCTCTTGCAGATTCCTTTGGAAAGGAATGGCATGCTTTATTTTTATGTAAGTATCTTTTTCCTTGTATGAGAAACCTTCCGAAGGGGAATGCAAACTAGGGGAGGCGTTTGCACTTGAGGAAGAAAAACCATGTTTTATTTCTAACCACCCTATGAAAGGTCTTGTATAGCCCCAAGATGGCTTAGGTATACTGTAGTTTGCCCAGTAATTGCCCTATTGCTCTTATTTCAGAAGCACAGGCCAGGGCAGGGATTTCCATTTTCAATTTCAACCCCACAAAGACATAATAAACATGTCATGCTAACAGCACAGATAGCTGTTTCTTTGGCTTAAGGATTTGTGCATTATTGTGGTTTGTGAGTTTATCAACATGAATTTTTATGTAACAAAAACATATTAACTAATTTGATATTGTTTCTGTTTAATTTTCATATTCAAATATAGCTATGGTTAAAATATTTAGTAGAGGGTATAAGTAAGGTACTTTACATTTTTACATAATCTCTTCCAAAACAGGAAGCCCTAGGGTGTACATGTACGTGTGTTTTCAGGATGTAGGAAAGAGAAGTAAAATAACACAGTGTTTGCTCTAAGCGACTGATTTTATATTTGTATGAAAGTCAACTGAAGGAAATTATGAAATTCCTTTCCCAGGAGATCTTTCATAATATCCAAGGTTGCATCTGCTGAGATCTCTATGACAAATTCTGCCTACAGGCAAGGTAATGGATTTTGAAGATCTTTCATAGAATTGTACACCCCCAAGAGTACATGAAATTGAGTTCAGAAGTTGAAAGAAACCAGGATTCAAAAAGAATATTCTCTTCAAGTAAGTTAGGTCTCTGACCTTGGATTTCAGTTTTTTTATCTGTAAAGTTATTGGTGCTAGAACAGATCAGTGATTTTTAACATATTTTATTGTATAATACAACCCTGTGTGTGTGTGTGTGTGTGTGTGTGTGTTTAGGGGAGGTTATGGATTTTCTGAAGCCTGTCCATTAACTCTCTGGAGTCCATGGATCTTATGTTAAATTCTAGAATTAATCATTTCTGAGGTACCATAGAAAATTTTGATTTCTCTATTTTAAATGTTTTGAGAGTATTAAAAATAAATAGGAGACATCTGTTCTTAGAATGTGACAATGTTGTGTGGAAGACAGTGAACATACACAGAAAAGACCTAGTTAAGCCTCCACGGTGGTGGGCATATCACAGGAACACACTGCACACAGGAGAACACAGAGAATAGAGAAACAGAGTCAGAAAGAAGAACACAATGCAAGTAGATTCAAGTCAAGAAAATATTCTGTTCTGGTCAAGGTAAGGGAGAATGGGAAAGTGAACAGTCACAAACTCAGAAGCACTGTAAGAAATGTCAGGCACATTTTCTTTCTTCTGTAACTTAACTGTGTTGAATCTTTCTTCTAAAGCCAGAAGTGTTGAAGTTAAAACAGAAGGAAGACTATGAGACCCTGTAACACTGAAAGACTCAGACAGACAGGAGGGAGGACAGGCATTGGCCAGGGACTTACATGTCTGGTGATCCATTTTGGAAACAAGGCTATCATGGCTTTTGGTCCGTTCATCGTTTTCTCTATTCTGCTTAGATGTCTTCTCCAGCCAGATGCACATCACATCAGCTCCTTCTCCAGGATGGCCTGAAAGACCAAGGCCTCCACTCGGGCCAAGCTCTGGACCCGGATCATCTCCTCCTTTGACACCTTGAGTTTCTCTTTTGGGGTCTTCAGCGCTTGGTACCTTTTCAATTCATACAATGAAATTCTCAACACTTGTATTCAGAGAGTCTCATGCATGCGCTAGCCTTTGATCACCGCATTCTATTTCTCAAACAGCTTGAAGAGGTTAAAGATTCTCCCGTGGAGTTCAGGCCTCTTTCAGGACCTTCTGCATCTCAGCTTTGCTGAGTTGTCTCACTGCCTGGTGCATGATCCGCTCAAACCCTGCCGTGATCTTCCCCGCCTCCAGGTCCTCCACACAGCGAAGGACCTGCGGCGCCAGATGGGGCTCCAAGGAGGTCAAGTCCCAGACCCCCGACTGCAGGCGGGCCTCCTAAGGACGACGCCTCCGAGTCTCGCGAGAGATGGGTTTTGGCGCCAGCTGGGCGCTCTCTCATGGCTCCCCTTCAGCAGTGGTCGACCTGGAGGTATAAAGACGGTCTCCTCAGGTTAACTCTTAAATGAGGGAGTCACACACTGCTCCAGAAAGTCCAGGTTGGCCGGAGCCGGGCTCTCTGCCGGGTCTTGGAGGTGCTCCTGGGTCAAGCGGGGCATATGAGACGCGCCTGAGGTGAGGGCAGGCAGCCCTCACCCTCGGCTTCCCTGCTTGCCCGCCGCTCCCGCGATGCAGAACCGTGCGTGGTCTTACCAAAGAGGCATGTCCGTCCTCCGAGGCTGAGCCAGAGCCACTGCCTCGCAGGTGAGTCTCTGAGGCCACAGGCCCAGTGCTTCCCTCCTCCACCACGGCCATGCCGCCCCGCTTTGGGGGCCCGGCTGCTCCGCCACCGTCAAATGGGTTACTTGAGTCATCCAGCGTGTCCCAGTCCAGTTTGTCGGACCCTGGAACTCTCATTCACCTCCTGGGGTCTTTTCTGGCCTCGCCTCCTCTGTTGGGTCTCTTCCTCTGCTGCCTTGGTCCAGGTAGCCTCATCAGAGGAGTCAAATTCTGGGCTTATGCGTACACTGCTTAAACCATCGGCCGGTTGGCCATTGGCCGCTTCTTGCTGAGGACTTCAGGACCCGGCCCCTCCAGGGGTCAGAGGGCAGGCGGGGGCTGTGTTCTCAGGACCGGAAGTGACCTGGGGGCGGCCCGGCGCGTCTGCTGGGAGCCCTTCTCCACCAGGCACGTTTTGATCAAAAAGCGGGAAGTTCTGTTTTCTTCTAAAGAAGAAAGAGAATACGTTCTTGAATTTCCTTGAAGATCCAACGAAGGAAATTGCCTGACAGTAAAGTACAGCTATTAGCTTCAAGGTAAATTGCAAGGAGGTGGTGATAGGAAATACTTTTGGAGAATATTCTGTACAGGAAGGAAAAAAATGAGGATAACATACTATGTAGAATGCTCCTTTAATGGTCAAGGGAAAAGGCAATAATGACATACCGAACAGTGATTATGCCTGCAGAACTAGGGGGAAAAAAACACAAAAAAACTGATCAAAGAATATTATTGCAAATAATAGGAAAAATATAGTAATGCATAACAAAAAATTAAAAGGTAAAATCTAAGATAAGCCCAATAAACCTGTAATTCAAGGCAAAAGCCTTGAAGCTGATGAGGACTTAAGGTCCAGGTAACTGACAACATGTGGCGTGAGAGTCTAGCCTCAGCTTTTAAATGAGTAAGCCTCAGCTTACTCATTAAGCCATGTCCAACTCTGTGACTGTAACCTGCCAGGCTCCTCTGTTCATGGGATTTTTTTCAGGCAAGAACCTTGGAGTGCGTTGCCGTTTCCTCCTCCAGGGGATATTCCCAACAGAGGGATCAAACCAGCATCTCATGTATTTCCTGCACTGCAGGCAGATTCTTAACCCTTTGAGCCATCCGGAAGCCCTTTATAAAGTAGTGAGTTCTGGAATATTAATATGTTAAGGGGCCATTCCAGTAATGAACTCTTGGAACAACTGTCACAGAAGTGAGACATCTTCTCTGATTTAAGGCAAATTCAAAAAATGTATGTCTATCAGAAAGCTGATTTTTTTTTTTTTTACTTTCTGAAAGTGTTCTGACATGTTCATTTAGAATTTATTTTAGAGTTTAAATTTTTGTTCTGTGAAACAGATATTGTTTTCCTAGAATTGAAGACTGATCATTTAGTCAGCAACTGAACAGATAAACATTCTCATTGCAAGAGGAATTCCTTCAATTTATAATGTTTCATAAAATGAAAATAAATTAAGCTTTTTGTCTTTAGTAAAAGCATTAAGGTACATAACAAGTTATTAGGAGAAACTTTACCAGTCCTTAAAGTAAGAGAGTTAACTTTCCATATTGAATTTTTTCCAATCAATTGTGAACTGGGATGTATTCTGCCATATGATAGTTATGTCTAGTTTCTACTTGAATATAATTTTGGAACCAGGGCATCTGTGTTGAAAATATCCACATAATATGAATATGTAAAACAAAATAGCAATGTCTTTCAAAAACCTATCCCTCAGTGTCTTAGGATAGTCTTCAGCACATTCTTGAAGGGTTAATGGTTGGTAGAGAGACTGCATGGGATAAATATACTCCAATGGGTAGAACACCCTATATGTTCTAGGTTTTTTTTTTCCGTAGACTATTCCAAAGAATTTTTGATATTGCCATTCTTTGTAGTTTCGATCAATATTGAGTCCAGGTTTTATCAAAAACAGTCAGGCAAATAAATTGGAACCACACAACTGCTTGAGTTTGCATATTGAATTCAGACTTTCTAGTAAATACATATGTGTATTGATAAACTCAACTCAGTTTAAGATGATATTTTTCCCTATTTGGTTTAGTTCCCTGAGAATCTATTCCCATATCCATCCTCCAGATTATATACATACATACATATATATATACACATATATACTTATATACACACACACACATATATATATACATACATACATACATATATATATATGAATGTATGTATATAATCTGGAGGATTATATATATACATAATAATCTGTATTATGTAAAAATTACAAAATCTGGCAGTTATTTTTGGATGTATAAACCTTCTGTTCTCACAACTATGTAATTGGTCCTCAAGGCATTCTGTAAACAATGGGCATGGATATTTTATGTTGGCCAGAGATGGTGGTGGGAGTTTCTGTGTAAATTTGGTACCAAATTTCAGTAGGGAGACCAGAATCCCAGTGTGTCAGAGGCTGACTAGTGGGGCAGAGACTTCAGTTACTGAGGTAAGGGGGAAGCGTATCTTGATAGGCTTCATGACTGGATGATAATACACATCTCTGACCTTGAGAGATATTTGGTGATGATACCCCATCATCAGGCTTCTAAGTCCACATCAATAAGTAGCCCTCTAAAATCCAAGCTAACCTGTGTAAACACAAATATAGGTTTCTCTTCCCTTTTTCATATCTTTCCTCAAATGTTACTTTTTCTCTGAGACCATCCAGCCATCCTATTTAATGTGTGCATACCCCTACCCATATCTTTATATTCTTCAAGGTGCATGTTTTATCCATCTCCCTTAATATAACAGAGCTCTTGGAAACAGGGAAGTTGACTATTCCTGAGAATGGACATAAAGCAGGCCCAGTTTTAGTGAGTTACTCTTTAAGGACACACAATTTAGGGGACACTAAAAAACTCAGTCATCAAGATAGAAAATATGCACGATACAGGGTGCTCAGGGCTGGTGCACTGGGATGACCCAGAGGGATGGAATCAGGAGGGAGGTGGGAGGGAGGTTCTAGAAGGGGAACACATGTATACCCATGGTGGATTCATGTGAGTGTATGGCAAAACCAATATGATAATGCAAAGAAAAAAATAAATAAATGAATTTAAAAAAAGGAAGAAAAGATGGAAAATATTTTAATGCAAAAATCAAAAAAAGCATCTTTAATGCAAAATAACCCATGATGAATAAAGTTATCATACCTTAAACAAAGACAGGAGTCATAATAATAACCATACTGAGCATATTAGAAACCTAGGTAAAAGGGAAAAAACAGAAATACTGATCCAGTGATGTGGACTTTTTACAGTTAAGTGTGAGCTGCCATACCTTATCCCCATACCATTAAGAAAGAAGCAGTGTTTGGATAACATCTTTAGATTTTGGAGAAGACATATAACTCTTGGGTGGATTTCTCTGACGTGTTTACTTGATTGTTGCCAAAGCTATCAACTTTCAGTCAAGCTCAGCATAAGAGAGGTTTTCCTACCTGGATCTAACTGTTCATGCTTCTTATGTCTTGGGGAATTGGTATTACTATCATGTCTGTGGCAGGAAAGAATCTCCATGGAGTTGGTAACAAACCCTGAGAGACTGTTAGGTTTTGGAGCAAAGCCACCAATTTGTTGTCGAATAATTATTCTCCCTTTCTATCCCTGTATTTTGACAATGTGCATCTCTCAGTTTAGAGATGTAAATGTGCTCCACAGCCTTTCCCAGCCTTTTGTGCAGCTGGAATGTCTGCATGTGAATGAGGATCTGTCAACCAGATATTCTTACCCCAGACTTTGATTTAGAATCAAATGACTGAAAGTTGTAGATGCCACATACAGTTCATTTTGCTGTGGGAAGAGGGAGCCTTTAATTTCCAGGGTCATTAGTAGTAAGGTTAAAGTTCTAATGACAGTACCAGGGTGTACTCACTGATGGCAGTAGAGGCTGCCTCATTGAACAGCTCTGCACTGTGGTATTGTGGTTTTCACGGCCTCCAAACCTAATTATCAGGCCTTCCTAGAAGTTATGTGAGCTATCCAGTGCACTTTAATTTATTTTCAGATTAAATTATTAAAAGATTGTTTCTGTTATGATTACAAGTTTTGGTTTATATACTAATGTATGAATCCTGCCAAATGATGAAAAAAAATTCCAGTTTTAACCTTTAGAAGTTTGATATATAAAGAGAAAATATGTTTTTTTCTTTAAATAATGCCTGGAAACTCATGCATTTCTTATTTTCCTTCTTACTGTATGCAGTGACTTGCACATGTTGTGTGAATTACATACATACTGCTGGCTGAAATGAATGACAGTTTGACTCAAACCATCAAATAAATCACCTATTTTATTATTTCCTAGGTTCTGAACTTACCATCCATTCTATATAAACAAATAAGGAGTAGGGGTATTTGAGGAATATTAGAGTGGGTAGCCATCTTTATAGCACTGAGAAAGTAACCTCAGGCAAGTGTTTATATATAAAATAAGGGAAATACATTTCCCTTGGAGAAAAAGACTATATTTTCAAGTGTGGTCTAGAATCTAGGATACCTCTTGAAGCAATAACTGAAGCTCTACCGAATTGAGCTTCTTTGAGATATTCACTGTCAGCCCATGGTTCGCTACAGTTCACTAGGTGTGAGAAAGATTTGCAGGCACCTGGGATGAATGAGGCCAAATGTCCCTGCTTAGTCGCAGACACCCTTTCCTCCTCCCCATGTCAAGGAGATCCCTGTTGGCTTTCCCTAGGACTAAATCTGCCTGGCCTGGCTTTCCAAAGATGGTGTGATTTAAAGGGATAGATGCCAAGAAGAATAAAGGATGCTGGCAGGGATTTTGGAGGCAAAGGCAAGGTCTCCAATGGAGAATAAATCCGTGTGTCTGCTGCCTCAGTGACATACGCATTTTGCAGTGAGAGAGTAAGTCGTTTGGGGTGTATCCTACAAGCCTTAGTGAAGACAGACTGTGTTCCTTTATATTCAGCTACAAGTTTCAATAGCAACACAACTTCAGAGGCTGTAAAAACTGGTTAGTGAAGCTGATCAGGTATGCCAAGAGAAACAAAAGCCCAAACTAGTCAATAGAGAGTTTCATGCAACTTATAAATGTGTCTCTTCTTCCTGTTCTTTTCCAGGGGATGAAAAACCATTGTGCCGCGTAACCAGTACCAGAGGTGAGTGTCTTTCTGTCCTCCCTGGGCAAGAAGAAACTGAAGCTCTGTTAATGCAACAAATAATTTAACATACTTTGAGTTTTAGAGGAGTAGGATCTATCCCCCAACAAGAAAGATTTTTAGTCAGCAGTTTCAAGAGCAAACTGATAACTGTGAGGATAAAACAAGTGGCGCATTCACAGGTGTGGCAAGCACCCATGTAAATGCATGGTAGTGCATCTTTTTAGAATTTTAACCCCAAAAACGATAGGCCTGGGAATGACTCTCACCTGCCTCAGACACGAAAAGCTTTTTTCTTCCACCTCTAAATGGCCAACTTCAGTAAGCAGTGATTGCTTTTGGTGATGTTTCTGCAGTCACCAGTCTGAGCCACCTACATCTCTTGAATGACATCAGGTCAACAGCATACAAGATAATCATTGGAATTCATAGCTGGCGTCAGAGCTGGGTGATCTCTTTCTGCATCCTCTTACCCTTGCCAAAGCAATCAAATTAGTTCTGTTAACAGCCTGCCAAATCAGCCAGCCTAGTAAGCTCTGTGTCTTAGAAAGGAACTCTAGACATTCATATTGGTTCATATTGTTTTTCTTCCCTCAGTGTAATCTTGGGAACCTTGCCGAGGGGTCTGATGGCTGTCTTCTGATGACGCCATGTGAAGTCTTTAATAAGCTGACATTTCCTGTTGATGAGGTGCCATGTTTGAAGTCCAAACCAAACAGTTTTTAGGCTCTTAGGATCCCAGACTCTGTTTTTGTCTCTTTCTTTTCCTCCGGACCGAACTGTCAGCTCTGCCCACCCTGTGTTTCTTCATCTCACCTTTGTAGATATGCAATACAAAGGTTAGATGGCAGGCACTGCCTTTCAGCCAGACTGAACCTACTGAAAGACCCTTGAGAGCAGAACAGCCTGGGCTGTGTGGCTGGCTTTGTTATGAGACCCAGAGGGGAGCATTGGCTGGAAGTGCTTCCTGTAAGAGGCACAGGCTGTTTTCTGAGAAGGCAAATGGAAACCTGTCAGTTGGGTTAAAGAAGGAGGCAAGAAAGCTCTTTTCTTTCAAGTTCTTATGACTGCCAGTTGAAACGTATGAGTAAAGAATCAAAATGCTGAAGTTAAGGAAGTAAAAGTTGGGAGTAGGAAATTAAGAAAGTATTGCTAGCTCAACTGGCCTAAACTCTCATTTGCAGTGTCTCTTACTATGTTACAATCAATGGTAAATTTTATCCTCAGACCTAAAAATTCTCTGTAGAAGAATTTTAGAGTTTGATTTTGTTTCTCAAGAGCGTGAATTAATTCACACTGGCAAGACTGTTCACCATTAGGGTAGCAAGTGACACGTCCACATCTGGGCAAACATGACCTGCACAGAGTCTGTGGCAGCCTAGTACACATGCCTCTAGGGTCAAGCTGTTGGGATCTTATGTGATGTTGAAATCACAGGGTAACATTTTGCTCTATAAGTGGTAGGGGGTAGAATGAGGTGATACGTGAGGTGTATGGAGAATCCAGGGTATCATTCCTTCCAGGATTTTAATGGTAACATACCTACTGTGTAACATCTTAACTAAGGTTTTATAATCCTAAAATGAAAACACTATTTATAAATTTCCCTCAACACTTTCCACCAAAGTACTCTTATAAATTTTGGCGAGATCTTCTAATTATCTCATTCCCTCCCCCCCTTTTTTTAGTGCTTTTCCAAGTGTCAGGAAATATGTTTATTTTTATTACAATGATAAATTAGTATTTCTCTTGAGGTTGATCATTTTCCAAAAACTAATTGAAATTGACTTTTCTCTCTGTGTGGCTACATCAGGAAAACTATTTTTGCTGAATGTAGCAGCATTAGCTGAATGGCTCATGTGCTAATAATGCCAGGCAGTTTTCTCTAAATTTAAATTTATAGTCTACTCTCCATAGTTCTTTTTTTTTTCTTTTGGTATTGGTTTTAATGGACTAGTAAACCAAAATGCCCAGAAGAGTGAGACACAACTTAGGGGCTAAACAACAACAACAAAAAGGATGCAAGCAAGTAACATAAACTAGTAAAATAAGTTATGTAAAAGATACCAAATATTCTGTATTGGTATTTGTTAACAGTAAGGGATCCATATATAAATAAATATTTAATTTTAACTTCAGAAAGATCCGTACATAAGAGAAAGAACCCTAATCCCCAGAGGAGAGAACTGATAAGAACAATACTGAAAATGAGCCTTGGAAACAGATAGCATGGAAAGGCCACAAACCTAGAAGAAACTTGAGAACATTGGCTCAGCAACAGAGTAGACCAGAAACAGAAGAATGAAGCCAAAATTAGCCCTGTAGATGAAAATAACCAGGATGTACTGGTAACTGAGCCTCAAATACTGCATGGAAATAGGACTTATTGCTGGATCATGGATACTGAATCTGATCATCCACAAAGATCTGAGTAATGTGTGGCACATGGGCACCAGGAGTGACAACTGAGCCGCAGAATTTTTGGTCAATGAGCTATCATATTCTGCTATATGAGTGGGTAGACAAATGAGGCAGATATATTTTTATTGCTTCTTTGATCTTATTACCAACTTAATATATGTTAATTATATTTTTAACTAAAAATGAGGAACAACAGAAAGAAGGAAACTACCCATATCTGTATTTCATATACATGTCACAAGTATTTGAAACTCAGCCTGGGCTACATTGAACTAACTTTCATCAAATCTACTCTACAGAATACAGCCCCTGGTCTTACTGATCCTGCTGTTTAATTACCCAAACCAGATACTCACCATTAATTCATTATTTCTCTTCTTCCTTACTCAACACCAAGTTGTATTAATTATCTAAATTTTTCTGGAATTTATTTTTTCTCCCCATAATCCTGCTACTGCTTTAGTTTGTAGGCATATTATGTCTCATATAAGTGATTACCATAGTCTCTCATTGATCTACCTGTAGTAAGTCTCCTTCTTCTAAATCCATTCCAGACAACTGCTGGGTTGGTGGGGGAGGTAAAAAACAAATCCAAAACAATCTACAGAACAAGTCAAAACATAAGAATAATAAATGTTTTTCTTGAGTCACTGCTGTCAGAGTCCTTTCCCTCTCTGGGAATCACAGTCCACCTCACCTCCCTAGGATGCCCTCCAATACTGTGTTGACCTCTGGACTTGCTGTGGCGGCAGCTCAGATTCTAATCTGGTCCTACTTCTGTGTGTTCTCGCCTCCAGTGTCAATAGCTGTCAGAACTAGTGTGTTTTCCTTTGTGGGAGCTGTCAATGACCTTTTATATATTCCATAGACACAGAGTCTGACTGGTTGATTTTGTGGATTTAATCTGCAGCTTGTACAACTGGTGGAAAGCTTTTGGATCTTCATCCTTAGCCACACTGCCCCTGGGTTTCAATTGTGGTTTTATTTCCATCTCTGTATGTGGGTCGTCCACTGGGTTTTGCTCCTGAGGCTGCCCTGGAAGACTTGGGTTTGCCCCAGTAAGGGCCAGGTGTGGAGGTGGTACAGCTGCTTGGATTGCAGAGGTTCTGGCAGCACCAGGTACTCAGGGGAGTTGGCGGCTGCTAGGGCAACAGGAAATATAGTTCTCTAGAAGGGTATGACAATCTGTATTGGCCAATACGCTCCAGTATTCTTGCCTGGAGAATCCCCCTCTGAGAGAAATCTGGTAGGCCATAGTCTGCAGCGTAGCCAAGTTGGGACTACTGCAACCACTTTGGGTGAATAGATGCAAGAGTTCTTATGGCTGTGGCAGCTCTGCCCCAGGGAGAGTTGAGTGTGAAGGTGGCGCAGCTGCTTGGCTTGTGGGGAGCCTGGCAGCACCAAGTGTGCAGGGATGTGGACTGTCTGCCTCAGGAGTTATGGCCCTATAACTTTTTAGGCCCTGTTGTCTTTTTTCAAGCCTTTTGTAGCTGGTGATCAGAAGGCCTCTTTCTCCATAGCTTCGCCCATTCAGGACCTTAGAGGGCTCCCTTGCCTGGGGTCCTTCTCTGTTGTTGGGAATCTCAGGCACATAGAGGGGCACCCCTGGCTGGGGTCCTGCTCTATAGATTGGCATGTCAGGCACTTAAAGGGACACCCTGGGTAGGTTCCTACCCTGTAGTTTAGCGAGTCAGTCACTTAATGGAGCACTCTGGGTGGGGTCCTGCTCTGTAGTTCAGTGCATCAGGTGTTTGATGCATCAGCCTCTCTGTTGTTCAGTTGTCGATGCTGGCATGTGGGGAGAGAAAGGCTATGGTGGTGGCTTCACCCTCTATGCGTGACTCAGCAGTATTGCCTTGCTTCCATGGCTACCTGGCTTTCCTCCACAGGCATTTCCCACAAGAATTTCGTTCCCCGCATCCCTTCGATCCATCTCTCCTTAGTCAACAGCAGCCCTCACCCTGGGATTGCTCCACAGTTCCTAAACTCTAGTTCCCAGCCGCTTCACCGTCCTGGGGACCTGTGTCCCTGTCCAGAGTATGTATGGCTGCGGCAAGGACTGTCTGATCCTCATTCTGTTTAGGCTGCCACGGATCAGCTCTTTCAATCAGCCTTAAATGTTTCTCCTCTGACTCAGACAGTTGCCCCAGTGTGGGGATCGGACCTATGCTTCAATTCACCCACCAGCTGCTGGCAGGTCCAGTCCTACTAACACTCCTGTTTTTCTCCCTAGTTCCTTCATCCTACAGAGTTTTGTGTGGTTCTATATATTCTTTTCCACTTGTCAGTTACTCCTGTCCACTCTGAGATGGTGTTCCGCATTGCACTTCTGGGTCTGAAGGTGTATTCCTGATATATCTATGAAAAGGGATGTACTTCATGTCCACCCACTCCTTCACCGTCTTGTTTTCCCATGTGTGCCATTTTTAAATCCTTTCCTGTTTCCATTTGCCTTTCAATTCCACCTAATAAATGAGTCTTTAAGAACATTATATGTAGTCTTAAAAGACTTTAAAATTTATTATTCAAAAAATCTTAGATTTTTAAAGATTACCTGTATAATTCAAAATCAATCAACTAAGGACAAACTTCCACAATTTTAGAACAGCAGATTCTTGTGACTAACTTCAGATATGAGTTCAAACCCTTGAACATTAGGTTAATAGAAGTGTTGTTGACACTTTTCCTACTGCCGTGAAGGTTTAGGATAGAAGGTATATTAAATGGTTAATAAACCATTTCTCAGTGGAGCAACTGTAGAAAGTCACAGCTGCCTGCACATGAGTTCAGTAAGGTTTATAATAAGAAAATTATAGTTATTTACTCAGGAAATGAAAATAGCCAAGTGGCAGGATAGCTGTTTATTGCATGCATATTCTAATTTATCTTGGTTTCCTGGGGCCTCTTTGTAGTTGAACCCTGACAACAGTAAACCCAACAGAAATGATGAGACACAGTGATAAATCAAAGAGCAATTACTTAAATAAATGGAAAACATGCTTGGTATTGTCGTTACAAACAATTTGTATAGCATTTAACAGGAGAATAGCGCAGCCTCTGATTATGCCAAGAGTATAACCAATATATTTTCAAAATCATTAAGACTGTTTAGTTATTTGGCATAAACACATAGAAGATAATTAATGTATGGAAACTATCAGTCACATTGTGCCTATTTAAGAAGCCTTTTAAAATGAAATTCCTTAATCTTTAAAGCTATTTCTCTCATTCACTGAATCAATTTCTTGTTCTGGTAGAAACTTCACCTTTTGCTGGTCAGTTCTGTCACAGTAATATTGGATTCCATTTTGAAACCTACACTTGGCTAGAACTTTAATCAGAGTTAAAAACATTCTGTTCTTGATACTGATCCAATTGCTTAGCCTCTACCGTGGAGGATTTGCATTAACTATAACACTGTTGTGCACTGTGAAATTTCTCTTGATTTAAACAATACTTGAGACATATCCTGTCTGTAATATAACAAAGGTAAATGATGAGCAGTCATATGTTTTTGAGAACTGTAGATCTGTCAGCCTTAAGTTTTATCATAATCAGTATCTATACATCCTTTGTTTTTACACAAGAGAAGCATCTGAGCATATTGTTGGCTCAGTAAAACTGCAGGATATACTATGTAGCTTATTTCTTAATTAAATATGTTGAATAATTAATATCAGTCAAAGCTAGCAATAGCTAAATAGCTTAAAATCCTATTATAAAATAACTTCCTTTTAAGTCCTGAGTTTTATTGCACTGAGACAGAGTCAAACTGTTATTTTGACTTATCATGCATATGTTGTCCTTCCAGGATTTTCCATGTTATTTGACAGGCTTCTTTACACTTTGTTTGAAAAATATAACATAAGCTTTGCAATAACACACATGAAATCAGTGCAAATACCGTCTGTATAAACTTGACAAGTTCAGTTCATGGAAAAAGCTGAAATATCAACAAGGTCTTGGTCAGAAGGTTACAACATTTGCCTGCTATAATTATTATTATTATTTTATCTCTCTTAGCAACAGATTATGGTTTGTTTAAACTAAATAGTTCTTTAGGAGACTGACATTGAGATTTAGTACATAATAGGGCTTGGGTTGTTAAACTAAAAAGAATTAATCCCACTAGGCTTCACAAATAGCACCTGCTCAAGCCTGCTAGGATTGTCTGTCTGCATGAAATGTATCAGAGCAAAGTTTGGCAGGACCAGCAGACTGAATTATCAAAACTCTAGAATGCTTGCTCTAAAAGAAACCTGCTCTCTTTTTACTACTGAGTATTTGTTTAGAAATTAACCCTGAATTAGCCAATTTCAAATAACTAAGGAATCACAAAAATAATTTTTAAATGTTGTGAGATATATAATAGGTAGTAGTAATTGCTCTAAAAAAAACAAAAAACAAAAAAACTTCCAAGAGGGATACAGATTCTTTTGACTTCCTCAGTGGCTCAGGAGTATAGATTCCACCTGCAATGCAGGAGATACAGGAGTAGCAGGTTCGATCCCTGGGTCAGGAAGATCCCTGGAGGAATAAATGTTAACCCACTGCAGTATTCTTGCCAGGATAATCCCATGGACAGAGGAACCTGGTGGGTACAGTCCAGAAGGTCACAAAGAATGACATGACTGAGTGACTGATGAGAGAGTCATCTAGAGAAATTATGGATACAAGTGCATCATTGGGTGTAAACTTGAAAATAAATTTTGCAAGTTCCATAATTAGCTTTTCCCAGTTCATGTGGTAGATTGGCCTTTCCTTGGTACAAACCCTCTCCTATCTTTTCTTATAAGGGCACTAATCCTATCATGATGGCTCCACCCTCATGACCTAGTCTAACTCTAATTACTTCTCAAAGGCCCTGTCTCTAAATACCATCACATTGAGGGTTAGAGTTTCAACATAAGAATTTGGCAGGACACAAACTTCAGTTCATAACAGTGCATATGTGTATATTTGATAGGAATATAAAGATTAGAAACAACTACAAATGTGCTGAGGCTTTGAAAATATAAATGTTGAAATACAAATCCTAAAATATAAATTTTTAGGATGTTTAATAAAAATCATAATGTTAGAGCATTTTTCCTATAACTGTCATATTTTTATTGTATAAGTGCCACAATTTTTCTCTATAGTAAATATTATTTTCCTCCTTGAATCTCTGTTACTAATAAATAGTAATAGTAATTTTGTAGGGCAAATGATCCAGTTGTTTTTAATACTAGAATCAAAGATTTTACTCTAAATATTATATTTTCTGTAGTTTATTCTTTGTTTCTTTTCTAGACTCAGGAAAAAATGCAAATATTCTTATTCAAATGTAGCAAATGATATATTCATTTTTATTTTATTAACTTCTTATAAAAGAAAAGGTGTTGAAATCTTTGCTGGAAATTCTATGTAAAGTCTGAATTCTCTTTGGCATGCAGTGAAATGAGTATGTGAAAAAATATTGGAACTGAACACTTGTAACATGTCAAGCTGCTTTCTGGTGATTTAATGAATCATATAGTAAATAGTTTAATTTTATGCAATAAGAAAAGTATTCACTGTTTTTAATGTTAAGCATAAAGATAGTTTGCTAATATTTGGTATAAAAAATAGTGTGTCAAATACATTATTTCAAGTCCATCATCAAGTAAAAGATCTTAAAAAGTATAAAAAAACTAATGTTATTACCACAGCAATAACTTATTTAACTTGTTTTATATGAAAATGGTTTATTAGTTACTAGAGTCAAGTTAGTTTTAATATTTATAATTTATCTAATTCCATATATTTGAACTGTAGCACATATCTTAGGATATTATCAACTTATGCTTAAGAAAAGTCATGGTACCTAAAGTAGCCCTAGCATGAAAACAATTCCTTGGAATATATTATTTAAGAATAAGTACTATCAATCAGGAGATACCTTGGGATATATAAATTCCATGTACGGAGAATCCCATGGACAGAGGAGCCTGGTGGGCTATAGTCCATGGGGTCACAAACAGTCAGACATGACTGAACATATAATACAACACAATGCTGTGAAAGAGCTCTGTAATATATCCAGGAGAAGAAATAATTTAGATAAGACATTTATACTTTACAAGAAAAAAATATTTAGTTATAATTTATATACCATAAATTTCATTGTTTTAAAGTGTACAATTCAGAGGTTTTTATTATATGTACAGACTTGTCTAACCACTGCTATAACTTACTTCTAAAACATTTCATCATCCATAAATGAAACTCTGAACCCATAGTCACTGTCCATACCTCCTTTCCCCAAGCCTGTGGCAACCACGAATCTACTTTTCATCTCTATGAATTTGCCTATACTGGAAATTTCATACAAATTGAATTATACAGTATGTGTCTTTTGTATCTGACTTTTTTTTATTTAGCATAATGTTTTCAGAGTTCACTTGTGTTTTAGCATGTATCAGTATTCCATTCCTTTTATGGCTGAATAGTATTCACTGTGTAGATACTTCACATTTTATCTATTTCATTAGTTGTTGGACGTGTGGGCTGTTTCCACTTGAGAAGTTTGCTATTTTGAATAATGCTATTATGAAAATTTGTGCACAAGTTTTTGTACCCCTGTGCTTTCAATTCTCTCAGGTATATACCTAGAATTGGAATTTCTGGGTCATGGAGTAACATGTTAAGCTTTATGAGGAAGGTCAAACTGCTTTCAAAAGTGGCCAGCCCTAATGTGATGACATCACTGATTAGGTACATTAGGCTATTCCAGAAATTTATACCTCTACAAAAGCACCAGGTAAGCTAACAAAAATAAACAGAATCAACTTGTTTAGAACTCTGAAATCCTCAAAAATTTATCATAACCAGAGGAAAGCATAATGATAAAGACATTGCTGCATTTTACTAAGGGAGTGCACAACTGCACTCATCTTGCACGCTAGTAAAGTGATGCTCAAAATTCTCCAAGCCAGGCCTCAGAAATACGTGAACCGTGACCTTCCAGATGTTCAAGCTGGTTTTAGAAAAGGCAGAGGAACCAGAGATCAAATTGCCAACATCTGCTGAATCATTGAAAAAGCAAGAGAGGACCAGAAAAACATCCATTTCTCCTTTATTGACTATGTCAAAGCCTTTGACTGTGTGGATGACAATAAACTGTGGAAAATTCTGAAAGAGATGGGAATACCAGACCACCTGACCTGCCTCTTGAGAAACCTGTATGCAGGTCAGGAAGCAACAGTTAGAACTGGACATGAAAAAACAGAATGGTTCCAAATAGGAAAAGGAGTACGTCAAGGCTGTATATTGTCACCCTGCTTATTTAACTTCTATGCAGAGAACATCATGAGAAATGCTGGGCTGGAGGAAGCACAAGCTGGAATCAAGATTGCCGGGAGAAATATCAGTAACCTCAGATATGCAGATGACACCACCCTTATGACAGAAAGTGAAGAGAAACTAAAAAGCCTCTTGATGAACGTGAAAGAGAAAAGTGAAAAAGTTGGCTTAAAACTCAACATTAAGAAAACTAAGATCATGGCATCTGGTCCTATCACTTCATGGCAAATAGATGGGGAAACAGTGGAAACAGTGTTAGATTTTATTTTGGAAGCTCCAAAATCACTGCAGATGGTGATTGCAGCCATGAAATTAAAAGACGTTTGCTCCTTGGAAAGAAAGTTATGACCAAGCTAGATAGCATATTTATGACCCAGAGAGATGGAATAGGGAGGGAGGTGGGAGGCGGGTTCTGGAAGGGGAACACATGTATACCCATGGCAGATTCATGTCAATGTATGGCAAAACCATCACGATAATGTAAAGAAAAAAGAAAAGAAAAGAAAAAATTTTTAAAAAGTTAAAAAAAATAAAGTAGAACAAACATGATTATAAAAAAGCAATAATAAAATAAAAGAAGAGACATTACTTTGCCAACAAATGTCTGTCTAGTCAAGGCTATGGTTTTTCAAGTAGTCGGACTGTGAAGAAAGCTCAGTGCCAAAGGAGTGATGCTTTTGAACTGTGGTGTTGGAGAAGACTCTTGAGAGTCCCTTCGACTGCAAGGAGATCCAGCCAGTCCTTCCTAAAGGAGATCAGTCCTGGGTGCTCATTGGAAGGACTGATGTCGAAGCTGAAACTCCAATACTTTGGCCACCTCATGCGAAGAGTTGACTCATTGGAAAAGACCCTGATGCTGGGAAGGATTGAGGGCAGGAGGAGAAGGGGATGACAGAGGATGAGATGGCTGGATGGCATCACCAACTCGATGGACATGAGTTTGGGTAAACTCCAGGAGTTGGTGATGCACAAGGAGGCCTGGTGTGCTGCGGTTCATGGGGTTGCAAAGAGTCGGACACGACTGAGCAACTGTACTGAACTGAACTGAAGGGTTTCCCAAGTGGCGCTTGCCAATGCAGGAGACATAAGAGAAGTGGCTTTGATCCCTGTGTAGGAAGAGTTCCTGGAGGAGGGCATGCCAACTCACTCCAGCATTCTTACCTGGAGAATCCCATGAACAGAGGAACCTGGTGGGCTGTAGTCCATAGGTTTGCAAAGAGTTGGACACAACTGAAGCAACTTGGCATACATGCATGCAAGGCTTTTAAAAGCTTGTGCTTACATCAAATAATTAAGTAGGCAGTGCACATGCCCAGGACCAGACATATGCTCAGAAAAGGTCTAAGAGAACGTTATTCTTTTACCTTCAGCTCACCTTGATAGTACATACAAACACAGGTGAAGGCTAAGACAAAGTTGTGAAAAGTCTGGCTAAATGTAAAAGGTGTGTACCAAAACAGAGCCCAAGTATGAACTTGGAATTTCAGTGGTCACACATGACAAAGAATAAACAAACAAACAAAACACAACAAATCACAATAAGCAGTTATAATCCGGGGGTATGAGACTAATCTGATTTCCAGAGCTCTCACATTTTAATATTAAAAATGTCCAATTTTCACCAAAATAATGACAAGACATACAAAGAAAGAAAGAAATAGGGCCTACTTACAGAAAAAGAGACATTAGTAGAATCTCTAGCTGAAGTATCCTGGGCATTGGACTTACTAGATGAAGATTTTAGATCAAGTATTTTAAATATATTCAAAGTGCTAAATGAAACCATGGACAAAGAATGGAAGGAATCCAAGAGAATAATGGTCTCACCAAAGGAAAAAAATATCAATACAAGTTATAAATTATTTTTTAAAAAAGAGTCAAATAGACTTCTGGATCCTAAACATAAAATAACTGAGATGAAAAGTCCACTAGTGGATTGCAACAGATTTCAGCAGAAAAAAGAATCAGTGAAATTAAAATAGATCAATTTATTCAGCCTGAGAAGGAATGAAGATGAATAAAAAAAAAAAAAAAGGATGCTGAGATCTACAGGACACCATCAAGTGGAACAACATGCACAAAATTACAGTCCCAATTGTAGAGGAGAGGAAGGAGATAGAAAGAATGTTTGAAAAAATATTGAGCAAAAACATGCCTTATTTGATAAAATATTTAAATTCACAAATACAAAAAGCTTTAAGAACTCCAGACAGGATAAATTCAGAGAGACCCCCACAAACACACATTATAGTGATGGCTTAGATGATAAAGAATCTGCTTGCAATGCTGGAGACCAGGTTCAGTTCCTGGGTTGTGAAGATCCCTTGAAAAGGAAATGGCAACCCACTCCAGTATTCTTGCCTGGAGAATACCATGGACAGAGGAACCTAGCAGGCTAAAATCCATGGACTAGCAAAGAGTCGGACACAACTGAGTGACTAACACATTCACAATCAGTCATTCAAAGTGACTGCATCATTTTAGTTCCCCACCAACAGTATATGAGTGTTCTGATTTCTCTATATCCTCACCAACTCTTGTTAATGTCTTTTTTATTATAGCCATCTTAATGAAAGTAGGGTGGTATTTCATTTTTTAAGTTGCATTTTCATAATGACTAATAGTGCTGAGCATTTTTTTTAAATTTTCTTTACTTTATTGTGTTGGTTTTGCTGTACATTGACATGTACCCACCATGGGTATACATATGTTCCACCTCCAGAACCCCCCTCCCTCCTCCCTTCCAATTCCCTCCCCCTGGGTCATCCCGGTGCACCAGCCCTGAGCATCAAACCTGGGCTGGTGATTGATTTCACATATGATAATTAATATGTTTCAATGCCATTCTCCCATATCATCCCACCCTTACCCTCTTCCACAGAGTCCACGGGACTGTTCTATACATCTGTGTTTCTTTTGCTGTCTTGCATGCAGGGTTCTCGTTACTATCTTTCTAAATTCCATATATATGCGTTAGTATACTGTATTTTTGTTTTTCCTTCTGGCTTACTTCACTCTGGATAATAGGCTCCAGTTCTGTCCACCTGAGTAGAACTGATTCAAATGAATTTTTTTTTAATGCTGAGTAATATTCCATTGTGTATATGTACCACAGCTTTTTTATCCATTCGTCAGTTGAGCAATTTTTGTTTCATGTACTTACTAAGAAAACTTCTTAAACTGACAATTGGAACAGAATCTGTCAGCCTTTGATGCAGCTAATGTGAAGACAATTCAAGTAATATTCAATGAGACAGATTCATTTGGCCACCAAGTTCAGTCAAGGATAATTACTATACCTGTTCTGCTGGCCAAACTGGACCTAAGGAACTCTGTTCTCATGTGAGGACAAGTTGATGAATAACACTTACCAGAATTTATAAAGAAATCCTACAGAAGACAGGAAAAAACAAAAAACAAAAACACATCATCCAAAGTCCAAGGGGAAGCCTATCTTTGGGGGAAAAAAAAAAAACCCAATGTAACATTTCAGAAGTTGTTCTGCATTTTCAGTATGATATGGCTTGAACTCTATAAAATAAGAATGGAAGACTGTAATCTGAGAACCAATTGAAATGAAAATGTGAAGAAAATGAGAAGAATTCATGAAGGTAAACATTTCATGAGTAATAGAATTAACATCTCTATTTGAGGAAATAAAAAATGTCTAATTAAGCAGTATGACAATTAGCAAGATGAAGAACAAACATAAGAAATTCTCCTTGAATTAACTGGGGCGTGACAAAGAGGTCAAATGATAAATTTAAGGAGACTGAGGAAGGAGACAGGAACCTACACAAAATAATACGCATAGCAACAAAAGAAATCTAGACAACCATTTAAAGACAGTTCAGATGATATTCATGTATTTCTAGGTCACCACTCTGAGAATGGTGAGAATTTTAGTTCCTGGCTTACTATCCATTCTTGTTGGTACTACTCTTCTGATGATTCTTGATCATTGGAAATTGTAACTAGTACATAGATGATACTTCTTACACACCACCCTTTTAGTTCCTTATCAGTCATCCAATCTGATATTCATAAACGATGTAAAATTAGCTAAACCACACAACTTTTGTGATCTCAGGTTTGAGCATCTCACTCTGTGTCTTCTTCCTGCCTTACTGTAGCTCATTCTCTGATACATATAAGCTCAGTTCTTCTGCTGCCCCAGAAATTTATACTCCATAGGCCTTATCACATTTTCACTTTCCTCCTTCAAGTACTCACATTCCTTCTTCCTCAGGCTGTATAGTAGTAGTAATCATTACAATCACAACTTCTAACTCCCCTAAACTATCACATTTTCATGGAAAAAAAACCAGACTTTTATTCATTCTAACTCTGCCTACTCCATTTCTATACCAGTGCAATAGAATAGAATAGTTAAAACTACAAAGTCGTGCTGACTAGCTTCGTTTTAAGTTCATGGTAGAATTGGACTGTCCATAGAGCTGCCATACTGTCCTGATATTTTCATTCTCACTGTTGGCGTGAGGACCATCTTATACCTTTCTTCTCAAACATCCAATAGACCATGACCATCCTCACTCTCAGCTATGATTCACATTTGACTAAAAAAATATAAATTGAATTAATCAAGAAGAATTCTCCACTTCTTCACACCAAACTGCATATTCATATACTTTTCCTCCCTCCTCTTACAATGTAGAAGTTTATTTTTACTTCCATTTAAGCCTCACCTCCCACTTGTATGCTTGTATAATAGAGCCTAACCTCTTTCACCTATTTCAGGTCCCTTTATAATAAGGAAAGTGACTTTTTAGAGAAAGAACTTTTGAAACAGATTAAATAGAAATATTTATAAAAGTAAATTCTCAGCATTACTTTGGTTCAGTTCAGTTCAGTTGCTGTCGTGTCCTATTCTTTGTGACCCATGGACTGCCAGGCTTCCCTGTTCCTCACTAACTCCCATAGCTTACTAAAACTCATGTCCATCAAGTCAGTGATGCCATCCAACCATCTCATTTTCTGTTGTCCCCTTTGCCTCCCACCTTCAATCTTTCCCAGCATCAGGGTCTTTTCCACTGAGTCAGTTCTTTGTATCAGGTGGCTAAAGTATTGGAGTTTCAGCTTTAGCATCAGTCTTTCCAATGAATATTCAGGACTGATTTCCTTTAGAATAGACTGGTTGGATCTCTTTGCAGTCCAAGGGACTCTCAAGAATTTTATCCAACACCACAGTTCAAAAGCATCGTTCTTTGGTACTCAGCATTCTTTATAATCCAACTCTCACATCCATACATGACCACTGGAAGAACCATAGCTTTGACTAGACAGAAGTTTGTCGGCAAAGTAATGTCTCTGCTTTTTAATATGCTGTCTATGTTGGTCATAACTTTTCTTCCAAGGAGCAAGCATCTTTTAATTTCATGGCTGCAGTCACCATCTGCAGTAAATTTAGAGCCCCCCAAAATAAAATCTCTCACTGTTTCCACTGTTTCCCCATCTGTTTCCCATGAAGTGATGGGACCATATGCCATGATCTTAGTTTTCTGAATGTTGAGCTTTAAACCAACTTAAATTTTTTTTAATTAATTAATGTATTTTTTTTCTTTACATTTTCATGTTGGTTTTGCCATACGTTAACATGAATCTGCCATGGGTATACATGTGTTCCCCTTACGGAACCCCCCTCCCACCTCCCTCCAGTCTCCTCTTTCACTTTCATCAAGAGGTTCTTTAGTTCTTCTTTGCTTTCTGCCATAAGGGTGGTGTCATCTGCATATCTGAGATTATTGATATTTCTTCTGGCAGTCTCTTGTGCTTCATCCAGTCCTGCATTTTCCATGATTTACTCTGTAAATATGTTATATAAGCAGGGTGACAATATGCAGCCTTGACGTACTCCTTTCCTGATTTGAACCAGCCTGTTCTATGTCTAAGTGTTTCAGTTCTAAGTGTTGCTTCTTGACCTGTATACAGATTTCTCAGGAGGCAGGTCAGATGGTCTGGTATTCCTATCTCTTTCATAACTTTCAACAGTTTGTTGTGAATTACTCTTTTTAGGACAATATTGTGAGCATGCTCTTCTTGTTTCAAATGGAATCAAGAGAAATCAAGGCATCTTGATCTTCTTACAGAAGAGGGATCTTCTGTAATGGGATGTGATTTGAAAACCCTGTATAGGATATCTGTTAACTTCACATTTTGTGGAGATAATGGATTCCCTCAAGAATTCTATGAGCAAGAGATATGAACAAATCTTGAAAGAATTTTTTCCTTCTTCCTGAGGGCTTCATAAAACCCAAACCAGCAATTTAAATTCATATTCTACTTGGAACAAAGATCAGTATTCATTATATTTTGAATTCATAAAAGTTAAAGACAGTTTATTTTTCCAAAATAAGATCATAAGGAAAAATCTGGAGATTTAAGATATTGAACATAGCTTTCAATGGGGCAAGGTATGGAGAAATTTGATGAGTTTACTTTAGGTTATTCATTTCTGAAATAATATTTCTTCTACAGAGTGCACCCTTTAAGGCACGCTGCCTTCCCCATGACCTGGGGTGTAATGAAGAAAATTTACAGATATAATTTAGCAGTCAGTTATTATTGGCAAATAATAGCAGACAAATTTTATCTTTTTCTTTATGGGAAACTAAGCAATAGTCTGTGATCATTTCTTATTCAAATACAGTTTTAGACTCAATCCATCATAAAATTTCATTAATGTACTATTAACACAGAAACACAGAGCTCTTTAAGGTAGGGAATATGCATTATTACTGTCTAATCTATACTGTCTGATACAGATTTTAAAAAATATCCTAGATTCTAGTCAGCACTCTGTGACAATTGCTCATTTACCCTAAAATTAGAATTAAATTTACTGTGCTGTAATATGTCAATAAATTTACTTCTAATCCTGTGCATTCCAGTTTACGTAGTTTTGCCAAAAGTGATCTGTTGAAAAACAAAGTAATGGGCCATCTATCCCAATAGCAATGATCTTTACTGAGTGCTCTTAGGAGTATTCCTAGTCCATATGTGTTCTGACCACCCTCTATCCCCCTGTCTAGGCCCGAGCCTGTCCAGGGAAACAAGACTGCATTGCTTTGGGAAAATGCCATGGTGTAGACAGGGCCTAAGGAAGTTGCTTACTCTTAGTCACACTTCCTCAGTTCTTGATATACTTACTGTCCTTCCTTTCCTGTCCTATAGAAAAGATTGTAGCACATTATGTACTAATTTTAAATTAATTTAAAATTTATTTGAATTAGTAATTAAATAATATACTGATTTTAAATTAATGTCAGTTTGCAGGTCTCATCACAGTGATAAGTATCTTGGAAATTAAGAGACATTGGCAGACACTATAATATTTGTCTACTCCTTCCCTTTTCCCTCACCCCTAAGTCACATGTGGTGCATCAACATGTCTTATCAATACACTTCTAACCATAATACATGTTCTGAAAATTGCCATGATGCTTACTGTACATTTTCTGTGATCAGTCAGATGAGTGTAAAAACTTTTAATGCCCAGAAGTCTGATTTTCAAAGTAAGACTTTATAAGGCGATCTCTAGAAATATAGTTTAAGTAGCTTAAAATTGCTGAATATATTTTATTCAATGAAATAGATTGTGGTCACAATGACTTTCAGTTTAGTTCAGTTCAGTTCAGTCACTCAGTCATGTCCGACTCTTTGCATCTGCATGAACCGAAGCACGCCAGGCCTCCCTGCCTGTCACCAACTCCCGGAGTCCACCCAGACCCATGTCCATTGAGTCGGTGATACCATCCAACCAACTCATCCTCTGTTGTCCCCTTTTCCTCCTGCCCTCAATCCTTCCCAGCATCAGGGTCTTTTCAAATGAGTCAGCTCTTCTCATCAGGTAGCCAAAGTATTGGAGTTTCAGCTTTAACATCAGTCCTTCCAATGAATATTCAGGACTGATTTCCTTTAGGATGGACTGGTTGAATCTCCTTGCAGTCCAAGGGACTCTCAAGAGTCTTCTCCAACACCACAGTTCAAAAGCATCAATTCTTTGGCGCTGAGCTTTCTTTATATTCCAACTCTCACATCCATATAAGACCACTGGACCTTTGACTAGATGGACCTTTGTTGACAAAGTAATGTCACAATGACTTAAATGTACTCTAGTTGGAAATATTTTATCTTGAAGTTCAGATTTGGATAACTTTAAATCAAGACCTTTGATCAGAGAAAGACTAGGCAATATTACCCATCCATACATAATATAATTCACTAACATTTGTAAGCAACTGCAATAACACACACACACACACACACACACACACACACACACACACACAAAGCCCTGTGATTTTTCTACAAGCCCAGATTCTAGGAGCATGAAGAACTTTGAGTCAAAACATAAAATCAATACTTTAAAAAATGAAAGAAGGCAAACAAAGAACAAAAGGGAAAAGAAAAATCCCCAAACTTCCACAATTTGAAAGAGTATTGACTTATCTTTCCTTAAGTGCTATCTTGACCTAAAGTACATCCTGTGACTCAGATTCCAATTACTGTTACAGTCTTTCTGGTCCAAATTGCTGAGAGGAAGGGAAGTACTGTGGTTGACACTTAAAATGATTAAATAAACTTATGTACAGAACCTTATAAAAGCTGCACCCTGAGAAAGATGCAGTGTTTCTCATTTCTTTGTTCCTGTTTCACTTTTATGATCCCTTCTTGGAAGAAAGGTACATTCTGTCTCTATTTGAAAAAAGGTCTAGGTAACAATAACATTGCCAGAGTTGAAAAATGTGTTATAGTTGTTTTCCATATATTCACTTGAGGCTGGCTCACTCACCATAAGGTTGGCTTGTTTTCTAATGCTGTTGTACTGTGTCCTTATTCAAAATATTCTTCATTAACTTCTCTTTGCAACTAGATGGTAATAACTGTTATTCCCCTTGTTTGTAAGAGATTTAACATTAAGTGGATTTAGCAATCACTTTCTAAGATCCCTTCCATTAGACATTCCATTAGGAAGAAAGTAGTTTGAGGACTATTAGGTTGGAATTTGAACCTGCCCATAAGTAGCAAGACCAAATCAACTTTAAAGTGCCTTTAGTGAAATTAGATGAAACATTCTAGGAAATAAAAGTTCAAAGATATTTTCCCCAACCATTTTCAATTTTATATAGCCTTATTATAATCACTTAATTGATAGGTTACATGGATTTTTCCACCCATTTTTCTTATTTTTATATCATAGGTGTTCCTTGTTTTAAAAATTTCTGACAGAAAATTATCCCCCAAAATGAGAAAGCAATAACAAGGAAAGATCTTTATTTTAATTCAAGAGCTCCAAAATAAGGTAGTGTTTGTATGGCTCATTGTAAACCTTAATCCTTTAACTGAATCTCTTCCATAGCTATAGCTTATATTTTAAATTTTTAAAGAAACATTTTCAGAAAAATGGATTTCATCTCTTTTTCCAAGCAACTCTTCTATTGCTAGGAAACACTATTCTTGAATATTTTCCACACATCTACTAAGCTATTTCTAACTGATATTAAGTCACCAAGTGGTTGTCTGGAATAGATTATTATATCAGGCAGCAATATGTGGGCTACCACTAATAAAATGATCTTGGGAGTAGAGAAAAATACTTATCTAGGAGGACAGGGTTACTTACTTTTTTTGGTGGTGGTGGTGGCTTACTTTATAATTGGAAGTTTGTAGAAATTGAAGAATCAGCAAAGTAAAAAATTTAAATATATGTGGTTCTTTTTAGCAGTCTTGGTGTCAACTCCTATAGTTTTATTCAACATGGAAGCAGATTCTATAACTGCTGTTCTCTTTTTACCCAAGCAGTTGCAGTTTAAGGAGAGAAGTAGATCAAGGATTAGTTGCCGCTATGCTCGTGAATTTTTACAGGCTTTCTAGACATAGGGATATATGCAATTTCCCTTTCATCTGAATCTAAACCAGTTTGGTCATAACCTTTTTTGGTTGTATAACAAGAAAGACAGCCTGATAACCTTATTTATTTTTTAATAAGAGTAAATGCAACAAAATGTAAATCAGTTTGAGTTGATTATTTTTGTAAATTCTAAGACATATTTGCACAGATATAATAGTAGAATTTCCCTGCCAACATCTCTGGGATTCTTTTAACCATTGGTAGGACTTCTAATAAACAATTTTTAAGGGGAAGCCACACACAATTTTGCAGGATTTTTGCTGCCCCATAGAAACTATTCTTTAGATTCTGAGCCAAAACACTTCCCAAATGTCCATTCCAGTGTAAGAGGATTGTCATCAAGCATGTTGAGTAAATAAAGGCTGGTTCCTGGTCTGCAATAGTAGGAAATGTCCTGTCATCCTGGCCTTAACCAGGATGAAATCTCTGAATATATTCAGTGTGCATAAACTTAGAAATATCAGCTCCTCTTAGGAAGGAACTGGAGATAGGCCAGTGTATGTCAGGAGCTGCAGAAGTTGTAAATGAGAATTTAGTGAATTTAGAAAGAACAGGAGAGAGGGACTGTGAACAGAGCCATTGCTTTCAACACACTTATGTAGGAAGTGATGATTCTTTAACCTCCAAAACCATGTGTGAAAATTACTCCATTTTTGAGAAGATTAGGGGGATTTTGTTATATCCTACCAGTATGTTGATCACAATTATCTTCTCCCCAAAATATTTGATATTTGTTATAGAAGAATCATGGAAGTTGTGATAAAAAAATATTATGTTAATAGACATTGGACTCTCTGGCTTCCTTGGAACTTAGAGATAGCTGTTTAAACAAGGCTCAGCAACTTCAAGTGTAGCTCTTTAAGACTTAAGTAGGTCATTGGCCAGGTTATGAAACTCAGCAGAGTTGCATGTGCTCTTTCCTTCCACTTCTTATTTTGTTTTTCTTTTCCTTGTCATTACTGTATATCATCGCATGTCACAGCTTGTTAAGGGCTGCAGGCTAGTTGGTAGGTACTATATAAATTCTAAAGATTGATGTCTACCCACAGGAGCTTGTCCAAGAGTGCTCCACAAAGATCATACTATTCATTAGCTGTCAGCTCGTACATATCTTTTTTACTGTCAGCTGTAGACCTAAAAGCATTTATTTTTTAATTATTTCTTGCTAATAACTGTGTTCATCTTAGGGGAAGTATTCTGTACTTTAAAATGATATATGAGGAACTTTATTATTAATTACTCATAGAAACTCTGGTCTCTTTTCCTTTGATCATAATTATTTTTTTACTATAGCAGTAATAATAATAACTAATATTTGTTGACTAACTCAATGTGCCAGCCTCTTTTCTCAGTGCTTTACTTTTATTAATTATTTTAATTCTCAGTCACCAGTGGTACACATACTACCTCCTGTTTGCAGTTGAGGGAATGGGAATACACAAAGGTTAAGTAACTTGGTCCAAGTTCACTCAACTGGTAAGTGGTAAAGTCCTGAATGAAACTCATACACGATACTCAATCACATTAAGAACTTCTTAACATTGTCAACTAGTTAGAAATATTCCATAGTTATTCCAACTTAGATTTGACTAAAATATAGGCTTATGTGTTAATACCAGGGATAGACTATAAGGGATAATAGCAACAGCTAGTAATAATATAGTTTCTTCCAGGTGACCATAGAAAACTCTGGTCTAAGTGTTTCATACATATTAACCAATTTAATCTTCACAACAGTCTAATGAGGTAGCTTCTGTTAACATCTCCATTTTACAATGAAGAAACAAGATACAGAGAAGTTAAATAACTTGCCCAAAGTCACACAGCTAATAAGTGACAGAACTGAAACTTAACCAGGCAATTTGTCTGGAGCCTATTGCTTTAACCACTGTGCTTTGTATTTCCCAAAAACCACAGGGGCTATTTCCTTAGGTCAGATTAAGGCCTTTTATCCAAGGTTCTGTGTTTACTTTCATTAGTATTTTTATAATGTTACTAGCTATGTCTTTGCTTTTATATCTCTAGCTCTAACAAAGTCCTTGTCATCCATTAACAATTAAATCTCCCCTGGTGGCTCCGACAGTAAAAAATCTGCCTGCAATGCAGGAGATCTGGGTTCAATCCCTGGGTTGGGAAGATCCCCTGGAGAAGGGAATGGCTACACACTCCAGTGTTCTTGCTTGGAGAATATCATGGAAAGAGGAGCCTTGAGGGCTACAGTACATGGGTTCACAAAGAGTCAGACACAGCTGAGCAACTAACACTTTCACTTTACTTTAAAGTAAACAATGTACATAACATTTATGATATAGGATTGTCAAAATTACATTCGGTATTAGAAAATAGAGCTTAAACTGGTACCACAGTGAATTATCTAAAATTCTTATCAAAGAAAGTTACTGAATGGCTATATTGGATTTTTTTTTTCATGACCCATTTTTCTAGTCAGTGGTTTTCCTCTTCCTTGTTCTATCTGAATTTTGTTTTTCTTTCGGCAGGAAGTGTTCAGGAATTCTACTGCCATTGTGAAAGTTGGCTGAAATACAGATTCAGAAAATTAGCCAGCATCTCACTTTGGGATGCTGAGACCAAATGGCAAGTTCAAAAGGAATTCCTTCTCTAGCAGGTTGTTTTTGCTTTCCTGATAAATGCTTCTTTACTGCTTTTTGAGGGATAACTTTAAAAGCAGAAATTTGAAAATTTCACAAGATTCACAGGATAAACTCTCTTCTAGATAAATCACTTTAGATTATAAGCAGTGAGAAAACTCTGGTAAGTCCAGTTTTAAAGACTTAAGACCTTAAGATAGTTTAGATAAGGATTGAATAAGTGGCCAAATGTTCTGAACCAGAATTCCAAACCTGTTTGTAATGATATTATTTAGCACTTAGATAATTCTTTGCAGACAGTAACCATTAATCATTGGTATCCCACTGTGTACAAGGTTTAAGATTATTAGTTTATAGAGGCAAATGTTGAAGTTTAGAGGTGAAGAGTTGTTTTCAAGGTCATAACCTAGAGTTATTTCTTGAGCCAGAATCTGACATGTAGATTTTCCCTATCATATTCTGTGAGCCATTACATTAATTCTATGCTAAGATTTTTTTTTAACTACCTAAATTTACAAAGTCAGTCAAACTCTGCTTGCAATACACAAGTTGTTTATGGGAGATGGTGGAAAGGAGTTGTAAGACCTAGGATGAATTCCTTATTCAAACACATACTAGCCGTGAATCTTGAAAAAAATTACCAATTTTTATTGAGCCTCAGTTTTCTTATTTGAAAATTAGGACTAATGTATTTCACCTCATGGGAATTTCTGAATTAAATAATACACATGGATAATTATTGATAACTGTCACTTTTCAGGTTTCAGTATATGTAAGTCACTTTAGTTCAAATTCTTAACAGCCAATTTATTTTTAATCTAATTTTATGGGTTTATTTATTAGTTCAATAGCTATCTTATTGGATGCTTACCATGTACATTGTCTCATAGAATAATAGGCAAAGCAAATTCGCTTGTCTTTTGTAATGCACAATGTTTGAAAAGGGGCTGGTTTACAATAAACTAATAAGCAAATAAATATGAATGTGAAGTGTAGCTTCCATAAGGGATAAATTGTGTGGTAAATTCCATGAAGAAAAACAAAGCCAGTAAGAGTAAAGGGGAATGGTTTGGATAGGGTGTTGTTTAATAGAGGGTGGTCAGAAAAGTTTACATATTAGCATATTTGAGAATAAATGTGAGAGAACTGTGGGAGATGGTCTTGTGATGTTGGAGGAGAGTGCTTTTCTAGGTAGAGAGAAGAGCAAATGCAAGATCCCTGGGATTCTTTAGCCTTTTCAGGACCAGGAAGGAAGCCAGTGTGGCTCAAATGAAGCTAGCAAGGAAGAGACTAAAAAGGGTCAAGGGATAGCAGATTGCAGATCATGGAGGTCTTTGTAGGTCATGAAAAGAATTTTGGATTTTACTCCTAAGAAGACTGAAAGGCTTTAGAGGGCTTTGAGCAAAAGAGTGACATGATTTAGTTTATATTTTAGAAGGCATGAGTGAAATCAAGGAGACAAGCTTGAAAACAAATAGAAAGCTATTGCAATTGAAAGATGGTGGCCTGAAACAAACAGTGTCCACAAACAGATATTATATTCAGGATCTGTTCTGGTATGGCTGAGATATAACACAAATAAAATACAAGTTTAGAAATGAAGGTATAGACTTTAATGTCATCAGCATGTAAGTTCAGTTCAGTTGCTTACTTGTGTCCAACTCTTTGCGACCCCATGGACTGCAGCACACCATGTTTCCCTGTCCATCACCAACTCCCAAAGCTTACTCAAATTCATGACCATTGAGTCAGTGATGCCATCCAACCATCTCATCCTCTGTTGTCCCCTTCTCCTCCCACCTTCAATCATTCCCAGCATCAGGGTCTTTTCAAATGAGTCAGTTCTTCTCATCAGTACTACAATCAGACAATCAGTATTGGAGTTTCAGCTTTAGCATCAGTCCTTCCAATGAATGTTCAGGACTGATTTCCTTTAGGCTAGACTGACTGGATCTCCTTGCAGTCCAAAGGAATCTCAAGAGTCTTCTCCAACACCACATTTCAAAAGCATCAATTCTTCAGTGCTCAGCTTTCTTTTTAGTCCAACTTACATCCATACATGACTACTGGAAAAACCATAGCTTTGACTAGACGGACCTTTGTCGGCAAAGTAGTGTCTTTGCTTTTTAATATGCTGTCTAGGTTGGTCATAGCTTTTTTTTCCCAAGGAGCAAGTGTCTTTTAATTTCATGGCTGCAATCACCATCTGCAGTGATTTTGGAGCCCCAAAAATAAAAGGTCTCACTGTTTCCCCATCTGTTTGCCATAAAGTGATGGGACCATATGCCATGATCTTAATTTGCTGAATGTTGGGTTTTAAGCCAACTTTTTCACTCTCCTCTTTCACTTTCATCAAGAGGTTCTTTAGTTCTTCTTCACTTTCTGCCATAAGGGAGATGTCATCTGCATATCTGAGGTTATTGATATTTCTCCCAACAGTCTTGATTCCAGCTTATGCTTCCTCCAGCTCAGCATTTCTCATGATGTACTCTGCATATAAGTTAAATAAGCAGGGTGACAATCTGCAGCCTTGTTGTACTCCTTTCCTGATTTGAAACCAGTCTGTTGTTCCATGTCTAAGTGTTCCAGTTCTATATGTTTCTTCTTGACCTGCATACAAATTTCTCAAGAAGCAGGTCAAGTGGTCTGGTATTCCCATCTCTTTAAGAATCAGTATGTAGATGTATTTAATGTCATGAAATTCGATATGATCACCTAGGGATGAATCATGGAGACAGAATCCATGGAAGCAGCCTTGGAGTGCTACAACTACCAGGAGAGTGGGAAGAGCCAGCTAGGAAGACTGAGAAGGAGGACAGTAGAGGTCAGAGCAGGACAGGTGAAGAAGCATTTTAAGAAAAAAGGAATGATTACTTTTGTCAAATTATGCTGAACAACTGGATAAAAAGACTGACATTTGACCATGTGATTAGTCAATATTGGTGTCAACAATGACCTTGAAAAGAGTAGCACTGATGGAGATGTACAGACTAAAGCCTGATGTTCTCTCATCTGAACATGCTGCGTTAGCCTTCACTTTTCCTGTCTACAGTCTATTATCCTTTCTGTAGTCAGAATTACTTTTTCAGATAATAAATTTAATGTTTCTGCTGCTTAAAAAACTCCAGTTGCTTTCTGTCTCTTTCCAGATAATTACACAAAGCCTGAAGCTATCTTCTAAAGCTCTACTCTCTGCAATTCAGTTACACTATGTTTTAGTTCCTCATACTTCTTTCTGCCATGGGGACTTTGAACTGGAGGGTCCTAATTTCCCTTTTCTTTTTTTCTAGTGGTCGCAGGTATCAATCCAGTGTTATTCTCTCAATTGATTCTTTTCTGGCCACATAGCACTCCCTCAGAGTATTTCAGAGTTGCAGTTTTAAAGTTTTGTGTGATCATGGAATTAATACTATCACCCTTGATTAATCAAAACACTTGTGAGGGCAAGAATTCAGTATGATTCCTTTGCTTATAATATGTATCTCTAGTGCTACTATCCCAGTGCAGTATAGGTACTCCGTAAATATTTGTTGAGTGAGTGAATGAACTCAACCCAAGTTTCATGATTCTTTTTTATCTGAGAATTATATAACTTCTTTTAGGATCAATCCAAAGCATATCTCTTAATGGAACTATTAAACATGTCCCGTTATTAGCTACTAAAACTGCATGTTCTAATTATATTCGCCCACAAAATATAGTAACAGAAACATCCAGCCTTCTCTTCTTTCTGTTGGAAAGTACAACATTAGAAAGTGATGCAGGGAAAGTGAGTCCTCATGAATGCTGCCTTTAGGTACAATCTATCGTTAGTAATGCTCCCAACATGACTTCCACACAACAGCTGGTTGTTATATGCTAGAAGTTAAGGTGATAAAATGCCTCTCTTTTCTTACAGCTTTCTCATGGTGCTTCCATTTCTAATCTGTCCACAAGGCAAGCTTCTCACTAGGGCTCTCCTCTATTAGATTTTTTTTTTCACTACTTAAACCTTCTATTTAGCAGAAAGGAAATGTGAAGCATTTAAATGGATATAGTCATTAAACATGTTATATTAGATTAATACTGCCCTTTCTATGAAGCCCTTTAAGTGTTCTTCAGTGTATGTAAGTATTCATGATATCATAATCTCCAATTTACAGAACAAGTGTCTGATTAGAAAGGTAACAACAGAACCAAATTATAAAAATAAGAGGCAAATAAATGCCTATCTAGTACTGTGAATTCAGCTGAACCAGTTTCCTCCCCAAAATAACTATCTACAATGTTTACCCATTTCAGCCCCATCTTTTGACAGTTCTTGGTACAGAATTGGCTGGGAAGTCATAGCATACTAAACTGTATTGCAGAATATGGAAGAAGCAGAATCAAAATATTAAGCAGTTTGGCCAATGTTAAAAATACACATAAAAAGACAAAGATGTTTAGTCTTTTCAGTAAATCTCTGAGGGTATCTAATTCTTTTTTTTTGAATACATAAATATCATTCCCCATATGGGGGCTGGGGAGAAGGGAGAAGAAATTCAAATACTTGAAAATAAACTTCTTAGAGAATGTTTGAAGTGAAACCACATACCTCAAGCTACTCAGAAACAGAACTATTGTGCAGTAAATATGCTACAAAAGAATTTGGTAAAGTAATCACCTTTATTATTCTCTGGTTTCCATAGCAACCACACAATGACTCATATACAAAATCAGGCTTTAATGAAAGGAACAGCCAACTTACTGTGCCAGATTATTATATATCCCTATCTTTTTTCCATGTAGGATTAAAGCCAGATACTGTATATAACTATGTTCTATGGATTATTTAATAAGCGTTTCATATGTTACTTCATTTAGCCCTCCCATCAGCCATTATTATCATGTGGGTTTGAAAGATTAAGGAAGTTTAAGTAATTTGACCAATAGGACACCGCAAGCAAATGTTAAAGTTTGAATTACAGGCCTTTAGAACCCCCAGTTTTTAATTTTTTCCAGTATTTGATGCTGCTGAGTGCCCCTCTGAGAAGAGGTTGTTTTTTACTATTTCAGTTTAAATACCCTATTTTTCAAGTCACAGTAGAACTGGTTTAACAAAGCAAGATCTAAGTAACACAAGAACTAGAGGTCTTTGGTGGGCATTTCCTCTTTGCTTAACACTGACTGGTCACCCAGATGGTAAATGTAGAATGTAGAATACAGAACCACCGCTTGTGGTTCTTTCTCCTGTGTCCTGAACAGAGACACTAGCAAGGGGGCCATGCCGAACTAAAACCCAGGGAGCATTTTGCTTGCCATGCTCCGTGTCCTGCCTGGGAACCTGCCTCAGGCCAGAATTGATTTTCTCAGAGGGGACACTTTTTTGGTAATGCTTCCCATTTGGGCCACAGGAGAGAGCCCTCTTCTGGTTGGTACAATGACCTGCCATTTGTAGCAACAACTTCAGTATACCTGATACTTTTTGCATATTAGCATCCTTAAGAACATGGAATGTTGCACCTTTGTGAACCCCCTTATTTGTAGGGACTTTATGTGATTGGAAGAAACTTGCTGAGAGGTGATAAAGTCCAGAAAAAAATAAAGAAGAATTTTTAATATATGAAGTCATTATGAGGAGGCTTCCTTATAATGAGACTTCGCTCATAATAGGAAAACAAAGATACAGATCCTGAAATTACAGTTAATGAGATCTTCACTGTGTTTTAGATGTTTTCCACTGAAAAGCACTCAAAAATATTTTAAAATTTGTTTTATATACCAAAATTGCTTTCATTTAAATGAATAACTTGAATTTTAGTGGAAACATATTTTCTATCAAGTCACATTGATTAGAGGAAATCTTAATATAGACAATAAGATATGCTCTTCAGATACAGTCTATAGATTAACGTATTTGCTGTCTTACTATTTACTACTTATTAATTTGTTAAAAATAAACAAAGCAGTGCAAAATATAAAATTTGATTCATACTTTATTCTAGACTTTTGTATCTTTAGAAATTATCAGAAATGTTTATTAAATAAATTAGCGCCTTTGGAATTTTTTTTTCATTTTATTGTTACTGATTTTAGTTTGTTACAAAGCAGGAGAGATGAAGAGCTTAAGGAGATAAAATTCTATAAATGAATATATAGCATGAATTATTTGCTTCTTCAAAATATACATATTTTTCTCATCATATTACCGTTTTTATTTTCTTGAATTGGACATTTAAGGCTGTTCTGAGGAGAAAATTATTCCTTTGGGATACTCAAGTCTTTGGTGTTCTCATCAACCTTGGCCCACTATATTGGAAAAATTAGGACCACAACCTTGGTGAATTTTGCTACAAATAACTGATCTTTTCCCTAATGGTGTTCTTTGACCTGTGCTGATTTTTTTCTTAAGCTAGAATAATATGCCACTGAAGGTTTCAGATAATTTCTGCTGATTCAAGCTCATGGTAATATAAATCATATGCTGTAAAGCAAATACATAAGTAGAATTCATAGACAAAATCAAAGTGATTTCAGATGCTTTTGATAGGCATGCTTCCACCAGTCTGCAAAGCTCTCCCTGGTTGACAGACATCATGAACATTTGCAGCTACACTTTTCCAGATCAAGTGCCTTTGAATGATTTTCAGAATTCTGAGCCATTACTAAGTGCCAAGGAAAGAAATTAAGCAAAGAAAAATTGGACAGTCTCCTCAGGAAAAGTTTCCTAATTGTGAAACTTATTAAAATGTGAAATAAATACCCTCTCAGGGAGAGGATGGATGCCCATCTCTGAGGCTTTAAAAATAGGGCTAGACCAACTCTTAGAGAATTGAGGGCAGGATTTATTGCTGGCAAAGACTTGAGCTGGATGACATAATGGGTCTTTGCCTTTGCTTCAACTAATGCTTCTTTGATGTTTTCATTTAAGTGGTAACTTAGTTTCAAAAGCAGATACTTGAATGGAGGGAGTGCACTTGGGTTTCAATGAAAACTTCACCAGAGAAAGTCAGAGATGAAGGCCGTCATTGATTATGTATTGGGCTTACTTTTATATTTGACTCTGGAAGACCATGGGAAGGCTACCTAATGCATTTCCTGGCACACTTCTATTGTGTTTAGTCTTCTTTATCTGTATGTTTATCTTGCTCAGTGTGGGCTTCTGCTTGTCAGAAAAAGAAATGTTTTTCTGTGCCTGTTAAAGCTAACCATGGTGTATACAGCTATACCCTTTGCATTTGTACAAACTGCCAGCCTTCTGTTTTCTCCTGCCTGCACTGTGTGTGTATAAATCTAATGTGGCTGGGTTGAAGGAACATATAAACAGCTCTTTAGCATTAAGAATATGATGGGGGAGATTGAGATAGATTTGAACTGTCACCATCAATCAAATCCAATGAAAAGGCAGCTTTCTAGGTGGTACAGTGGCCTCTGTTTGCTGGTACTGTGTTTCTCCTTTCATCAAATATCTAGTAAGAAAACAATGTGAAAGATTTTCACATGAAACATTCCCACAATGAATCTAAAGTGAGTGAATAAAAATATTGTAAGTGGGATTTTATCAAATGTAAAGTCCTATCCACTGGTTTGTAAAAGCATTTTTTGTTATTTATCTAAATATCAGCACTCTTGAACCTTATAGAACACCTTACTTGATTTTTTTGTTCTTAGCTCAACTATCCAGGGTTTCCCCAGCTTTTATTTATCTGTCCCTTATCCTTTCTGAGTGAATATAAGAATGAAATACTATAAAGATGTGAACCTAAGTGTAGTTTGTCTTAATTATTCAATAATGAGAATTAGGATTTTAGGAAAAGCACTTTGAATATTTCTGGCTAGTTAATGTAAAATTAACAAAAGGACTTGTATAATTAAATCATTTGCAAAGATATATTGTTTGCTTATTTCTTTATATCTCAGAGAATCATAGCATGTACATTTGTTTCTAACTCCACTTGAGGCTCAACAGAACCCTATAATACATGTGAAACTCTTTTTTTGTATTTATGAGATGAGAAGCTTCTTATCTCATGTTTATTTTCTTAGAGTTCAGGATCAGAAGAGCACTTATCACAGAGCAATACAAATAAATAAATAAAATTAAAAAAAACAAATAACTGCAGTATATAATTACATTTTGTGACGAAATTAACAGCTATTTTATATGACAGCAATCTAAATATAATATGGCTCTCTAGTTTGGAGTAAGGTGAAATATATAAAATCTATTATAAATTCTTAGCTCTCTCAGATCTTTCCATCATACCATTAAGAATTTTATAACCTAAAGACCAAGATAGAAAATGTGTTTTTTTCCGTGGACTAAGGTTACTCCACAGTATAACTTTAACTCCAGATTACTTCAGATCTGAATTGTCCTTGGGATAATAACCCACCAAAGCCTTTTTCTTGATGACATGGTTGAAATTCAAGATAGAGAAGTAAATCTATTCAGACATATTAAGGAACAAATAAATCACATGGAAGAGATGGGGAATGGAACTGCCAGAGGGACAAAATTAAAAGACAGATGCTGAGGAAAATCACAAAAACGAAAAAAGTATAAACTAGTCGGGACAGTGTGGGCTTGTCAGACACAGAGGAGCTTTCAAGTTATAAATTGTTCAGAGAAATTACTGTAGTGCCAGTACTCAGGAAGACCTGAGTTCAAGTCCTGACTGTTTCTCACTGAAGTTACTTCTCTGCTCTAGCCCTCTAATACTACATCTATGAATTTTAAAAATTTTGAATTGGACATGCATACTCTAGCTTTCAGTTTTAATCTACAGTGCCATCCTAGTGGGTTGCAATGAACAAAGTCACTAGTGATAAGACTATAAACAATAATAATTTATATATAATATATATAATTATAAATAAATATTATAAATAATAATTTATATATATAAATAAGACCATTTGTGTTGAAATGTATGCATTGGTATGGATGGTATTCTTAGTAATTTCATGAGAACATAGAATGTGAATGGCAAAATTGTGGGCTATGAGGACAAAACTCAGCGTTTGGGGCAAGGTCTTGATTTTCAAACAGGAGCCTGATTGTTGCTTATTTGATTAAACTCCTGCTGTACAGAAAATGTTAGCTTCAGCATTATGAGCTCTAGAAGAAGAGCTGAATTAGAAAGAAACGGACTTTGATCTAGAGAAATGCAGAAATGGTGGGCTAAAAATGCACGGATGTTGCCGCTGCTGCTGCTAAGTCACTTCAGTCGTATCTGACTCTGTGCGACCCCATAGATGGCAGCCCACCAGGCTTCAACCGTCCCTGGGATTCTCCAGGCAAGAACACTGGAGTGAGTTGCCATTTCCTTCTCCAAAGCATGAAAGTGGAAAGTGAAAGTGAACTCACTCGGTCATGTCTGACTCTTAGCGACCCCATGGACTGCAGCTTACAAGCTCCTCCTCCATGGGATTTTTCAGGTGAGAGTACTGGAGTGGGTTGCCATTGCCTTCTTAGAATTATTTAATTTGAACCAATCCAATGGGAATATTGGCAGCTCTAAGAATGTTCGAGTTATAAAACAGCTATATTTTCTCCTTATATATTATTATTTATTTCATTTTGTTTCAATTGATCTTCCAAATCAGGAAATGTTTCCAATATAATTAATTACAATAAAAGATGCAAACAGGATTGGTTATCCTCATTCATTTTCCAAGCAAGCAAGATATTTTTTAACTATATATGCCTGTGCATTTATGTGTGTACCTAAATTTGCAAATGAAAAATTTTATAAAAGTCTCTATGTCCTAGCATTCTGTCAGTAATTTTCGAATGTACTGGTTACCTCAGTTGGTTAGAACCTGGTATATCAGAGCCCAGATTTGGTCCAGTGAATTCTCATTAATTTCCCAACTGAGGCACTGCTTACACTACTGGCTTACCAGAGTGAGGACAAAATGTTACATATGATTCTTCCTCCTACAGAGGGGATAATCCTGTGTTTTGTGTGTTAGCTATTGTGAGAAGTTTAGTCCAATGGACATAAGCTTTAAGAGACATGTTTTCATTATATCCTAGCTGTAGTTCTGTAGCATCTTCTTTTAGAACTTGGCTGTGATGGAAAGTTTCAATACAAGTTGAGATGAACATGGGGCTTTTGTGAGATAAAACTTGACATTTGTTGTAGTGACATTGAGGTAGGATTTGTTACATTCCCTTTACAACTCATAGTCTCAACAATTCTTTTGAAAATACTCTGGCCTCCTTTCTTTAGTTAGAAACATTTTCCAGCTGGAAGTTATATACAGTGACTTTTGCATGTCATCCTGCTAGTTTCTAAACATAATGGTCAGGCTGATGTCTACGATATAGTTTATTTAGTCTTTTCCTTTGAATTTGTATCTTGTTTTGTGCCTGTCTTGTCTCCCAGCTCAGTGGAACAAAAAATGTCCTGGCCAGCTGCCATCCTGTGAAACAGCTGCTTTTGGCTCTGGAAACCTATTAAGTGGGACTAGGCAGTAAAAATGGAGCTTACTACTCCCAAATCTTGAACCTTCCTTTGCTATCAATAAGTCAAACTTTAATTGAGGAAAACCAAGTTGAGTGCCTTTTATTTTTATGTTCCTTATATTTACTGACATTACTGACCCATTTGATTCTGTTGACCCAGATCCCCTTAAAATTATTTTTCTTTAACTTTTATAGCTTTACTCCTCCCTGACTGACTAATGATTATTTTTGGTGGGTTCTCCTAACCAGTCAGTTCTCATCAAAATGTGCTATTCTCTACATTTTATTCTTGTTCTTTGGTATCTTATTTAGCTTTTTGCTCTATGCTTTAGGTCAACAATTCTGACTTTAAGCTGGTGGCTTTTGAATTTGCCTGCATACCAGAGTCATTTATGTGACTTTTTAAATACAGATGCCTGGACTATTGCTCTCAGAATCCTGAGTCAGTGTTTTTTGGAGACCAGCATCTAGCTTTTAAAAATACCTCACAGGTGATTCTGATGAGCTTTCACTTTTTCTTTTTTGTAGAGATGTTCATTTTATTATTTGACTTTTCTGTATATTTTCATAATAAAATTTTTTTGAACACCTACAACCTTCAAATGCAGAGAAAAATAATTATTTTCAGTTTCATGTACATCCTATCAGAACAATTACGCAGGCATATATTTTAAAAAATCATAGTGAGTGTATTTTCTATTACATAATTAACATAGCCATAAAACAGTCTTTACAGTATTGTTTTATTTTTTGGTTAAGTACATTTTAGTCATTTTTATTTCTTTGTTTATATATTCACTGGCTATGAGCATTTCTACCATCCCTGTGGTATAAACTAATTTTTATTTTTATTTTTTAAATATAAATTTATTTATTTTAACTGGAGGTTAATTACTTTACAATATTGTATTGGTTTTGCCATACATTGACATGAATCTGCCATGGGTGTACATGTGTTCCCCATCCTGAACCCCTCTCCCACCTCTTTCCCCATCCTATCCCTCTGGGACATCCCAGTGCACCAGCCCCAAGCACCCTGTATCATGCATCAAACCTGGACTGGTGATTCATTTCACATATGATAATATACATGTTTCAATGCCATTCTCCCAAACCATCCCACCCTTGCCCTCTCCCACAGAGTCCAAAAGACTGTTCTATACATCTGTGTCTCTTTTACTGTCTCATGTACAGGGTTATCATTACCATCTTTCTAAATTCCATATATATGCATTAGTATACTGTATTGGTGTTTTTCTTTCTGGCTTACTTCACTCTGAATTATAGGCTCCAATTTCACCCACCTCATTAGAACTGATTCAAATGTATTCTTTTTAATGGATGAATAATATTCCATTGTGTATGTGTACCGCAGCTTTCTTATCCATTCATCTGTTGATGGACATCTAGATTGCTTCCATGTCCTGGCTATTATTTTGAAAAGCCCTACCCTCATGAATGATCTATACTCCTAGCCAAATGCACCAATGACTTCTGAGTCTTTATTCTGATTGTGGCTTCTTATCTAAGCTTCAGACTCATACTTCAAAACTTCTAAGAAACATCTTTACATAGATAACAGAGTTATTTCAAATTCAGTATACTCAATCAAACACATTATTCAACCCTATGTCTTCCATTCTCAGTCTCTCTCTCTTTTACTTTTGATAATGCCACCCCCTGGAACAAGGGAAAACCTTGTTCATCCTCAGCTTTTTGCTTTCTCATTCTTATTCTTTCCATCAGCCTTCATAACATAACTGTGGTGATCAATTATATGGGTTGACTTGGCTGAGATATTGTGCCAAGATATGTGGTTAAATGTTATTCTGGATGTTTCTGAGACAGTATACTTTGGAAGATATTGACATTTAAATTTGTGTCCTTTGAGTCAAGCAGATTGTCCTCCATAACATGGGTGGGCTTCATCTAATTGAATGAAGGCCTGAAGAGATCAGAAAGAATGACTTCCCCTCAGGAAGGGACAATTTTATCAGCAGATAACCTTTGGGCTTGAACTGAGGCATCAGTTTTTCCTTTAGCATGCCGGCCTATGTTGCAAATTTTAGGCGTGCACGTGCACACAAGCACACACACATGTGTGTATTAGTTCTGTAGTTATAACAGAACTAATCACTGATTCTGTTTCTCTGGAGAACCTTGACTAATACATGAACTTCAGGTCCCTCTCTCATATCTATCTCTTCCTTCTATTTCCACTGCTTTTCCTTAGCTTTGGCCTCCATCAGCATTGGCCTGGGATGACCCTAACTGGTGCCTCAGTGTTACCAGTCTCATTTTCATCCACCAATTTTCCACATCGTCTTGAACATGGTTTTTCTAAATCAGTTAGTCTGTTCACATTGTTATCCTACTACTTAGAAACCTTGAGTGTTTTACTTTTGTTTCCTGAAGGATTAAACTTAAATCCTTTGCATGCAAGGCATTTTGACAGCATTTTGCATCTATGCTTAAGCATCAGCCCTGCTCAATTTCCTCAGCCAAGAAACCATTTGCATCCCCTTAACTTGCCATGCTTCTTCTCAACTTAATGACTTTGTGCATATTTTTTCTTCTCCTTGGAATGAACATTCCCTGCCTCCAGTCTATGCAATTAACTGTCCCTCATCTTTCAAATCTAGCACAGATAACACATTTCTTTGGACTTTTTCTCCACTTTTTGGGAATCAACCGAACAGCAATTGGATTTTTACTTCTGTGCTCCTGTAGCACATCTAAGAGCATTATTGGACTCACTGGTGGCCACTTATTGGATATTTACTAAGAGTGAAGCAATGCATTATCTCATTTGATCATCACAATCATCTCCCTTTTGGGAAGAAGCTTTGGAGTAGTATAGCGACTTGATCAGAGTCACAGAAAATGGCAGACACAGGAATTGAAAGACACCAACGTCTGTGTTCTTAATCACTAAGCTAGATTGCCTCTTCCCTATCACTGCTACTGTATCCACTGCATGCTGCTTATTGTTATTTATTTATTTCACATCTTCAGACTGAACTACAGGATTCCTTCGATATCACCCAATGTTTGACAGAATAAATGGACAATTGGATAAACGATAATCTGTGGTAGTATTGACAGATTTCTATAATCTCCATGGAAGTTTTCTTGTATTTAGCTATGCTTTATAAACTTTAAGAGTTTTAGACAAAAGTTAATATTTATGTGTTGAATTATATTTTATTTTTATTGACTTAAAATTATAATTTTAGAGGTAGAAGGCAATTTTAGTCATTTAATATATTCACCCATTGCAAATATTTGTTAGCTAAAAAGTGGAAAACATAAGAGTATACAAAGACTTAGCTAATAGATAGTAAATCAGAGCAAGAATACATGAATTTTCTATATATAGGTTATATTATCTTCTAATCATAATTTTAGAAATATACTCCTCAAAATATTTTGGTCCTTGGTTATATAGTGCTTCAAATTTTAATGTTAAAAAGTAGTCTATTATATCATCATTTATGTGTATTTATTTTGTTACACAGTGCCTGTGCAAAGAAAAACTTAATTAAAATTGAATTAAATTTGAAATTTAATTCAAAACTCCTGTGCATATTTCTTACTAAAATCTACCTCGGAGTTACCTTCTGGGATTCTTTTGTTAAATATCACTTTATGAATGTGAAGTAAACTATTTTGGTTATATCATACAAAAATTTAGAAGTAGCTCACTTAAAATACATGTTTAAATAACTAAGATCAAGCTTGTGATTCAGTTAAGATGTGGTATGGTCCCTTTAAAGTCCAAGACTCTCTTTATTTCAGAATATTTACCATATGGTCAACTGATAAGAAAAAAACTCCTACTTCCACTTAAGAGGTCAACCACTACAATTAAAAACCTTCCCAATGCCACAGGTTGAGGGAAAGCCAAGCCTCCTGTCAGGCTTCCAGGTCATAATGCTCCAACCAAGGTAACTTGAATTCCTTCTTTAAGCTTTAAAAGTTATCCAGAGTGAAGTAAGCCAGAAGGAAAAACAACAGTACAGTATTCTAACGCATATATATGGAATTTAGAAAGATGGTAACGAGAACCCTGCATGCGAGACAGCAAAAGGAACGCAGATGTATAGAACAGACTCGTGGACTCTGTGGAAGAGGGCAAGGGTGGGATGATATGGGAGAATGGCACTGAAACATGTTAATTATCATATGTGAAATCAATCGCCAGCCCAGGATTGATGCTCGGGGCTGGTGTACCAAGATGTCCCAGGGGGAGGGAATCGGGAGGGAAGAGGGAGGGGGGTTCTGGAGGGGGAGCATATGTAAAACCATGGCCAATTCATGTCATTGTATGGCAAAACCAACACAATAAAGTAAAGAAAATTAAAATAATAATAATAATAAAAAGTATACCTTCCAATGAAAATCCATAATTTTTTTTCTTGCAAAAATACCAGTCACAAGTATCAAATCATTCTGTTCTTTTTCCAGTGCTAAAATTTTGTTAATTTCCTATGGCATTGGCATTTATTCTGCATAAGGTAGAAGGTGAAGATGGTCGTTGCCTAATGAAGAAACCCCAGCAATGGAGCATCTCCCAATTCATAAGCTGATTGCAGCAATCTCTAGGCTTCAGGTATTTATGAGAGATGAAGAGACTTGCCAAATTGGAGGCCTAATACACACATTTCTTCTACTTTGTTTCCATTTAAAAACTACAAGGCATACATGAAGGATTTCTCTGGGCTTAAAATAAAACTCAAGGGAAATGTTGATATTGGAAATCCTACATTTTGGTTTTTTTTTCACTACACCATACATTATTTGACACAATCTCTTTATTATCCGCCTTGTAACACATCAAAAAACATCACATTTCCCTTTATTTCCAAGCCAACCATTTTGCTCTTATGGGATACCAGATATATGAAGGGTTTAACTGTATTTTATTTATGTATTCATTTATTTAGTTAAAATAAAAACTTAGAAGGAAACTCTGAGTTTCCTTTCACAGCTGTGATTAGAGAAAAATGAGAATCTAAAGCAATGAAATTTATAGACCTGTAAATCACATTCCATTTTCAGAGTCTGAAAAATTGTAGAGATTAAGAATCTCAGCGAAGAGATGTTCATTACTCTTTCACATGGACATTTGTTTAGTCAGTCTATTAATATTATCACAAAACTTTTGGGGATGCTCTAATGAGTCACTCAGGTGACTTTATGCTCACACATCACTTTGAGGAAACAAAGGTTAACAACAACAGGTGTTACTGGTGTGAAATATTGTGCAGGCTAAAAATGCAGTCCTATGTCTTTGGAAATATTTGACTTCAAAAAAAAAAAAGAAAGTGAAAAACAGCCCCCAAATGGTTCTGTGCTCCAACTTGATTTTATTTTAGAATTGCTTATGTTACCAGGGTTTATGAGTGTTACTTCCCTGAAAGAACGGCATATCTTTTGGCTCTCTGTGTATACTTTAATGGAAATAGTGTGCCTTTATGGAATAAAACTTCTCTGAAGCCCTGCCTAAGACTGTTTCACACCAGAACCTCTAAATTGTGTCTGGAAAATCACTAATGGAAAAACAGACAGAAAATGAGCAAATCTGTTTTTAAAATCTTCTTTCTGAAACTTCCTGTGTGACTTTCTTGCTAGTATTCTTATTCCATGATAGTTGTAGAATGTCAGTGATTTGCATTTTGGAAAGTTTTCCTGTGTTATTTATACCTTATACCTCTGTTTCAGTTATGTGTTCAACAGCTGCATTCCACATGATCATTAAAGGAGCTGTCAAAAAGCAAAACATGTACAGATAAAGACCTATAAAACTGAAGTCAAACTTTAATTACCCAGTGAAAGTCATGATGTTTTGAAACAATAGATATTTCTAAATATTTCACATTCATAAGCCTACTGTGATTACACAGAGAAAATGTACCTTTCAAATTAAATTTATCTAGGTCATTAAATGTAGCTCATATTCCCTGGATACCGCAGTGGAGAGGCAGGGTAGAAGCCTTGGTTTGTACTGGATGGTATATAACCTATAACATGGTGAAAGTGAAAGTGAAGTCCTTCAGTCGTGTCTGACTTTTTGCGACCTCAGGGACTGTAGCCTACCAGCCTCTTCTGTCCATTGGATTTTTCCAGGCAAGAGTACTCGAGTGGGTTGCCATTTTACCATGACAGATAATAGACAATTAAGTGTTCCTCAGGGATTTTCTTCATTACCCTTTGGTTTAAAATTTTTCACTTTAAATGCACATTATTTTTAGAACAAGAAAAATTCTCCTTATTTTATACATTTACATCTAGTTACTGAGAATCGTAGAATCTTATATTTGTTACAAATCTCCTTTATAGTTACCCCAGTAAGTCATCAGCTACCTCTGTTCTTTCCAGCCATAAGAAGTTCATCAAGTCATACACTTGATCATTCCTCTGAAGAGTAACATCCTCAGAACCTGCTGTCACAGCAGGTCAAATTTATGATACACAAGTCTAAAGAATATTTGTTCTCAATATTACTTAAAAATAAATATTAATAATTAGTTGAATTAGGTGCAGCCCATATTTTTTACATTATAATCTGCATTTCTCACAATTTATATAGAAATATAAAATTATAATACATAAACCAAATAAGGTAATTTATGCAAAATTATAGAATTACAACTTAGAAATATAAATAACCTTATTTTTTCTTTGTTTTTATATAACCTGATTACTTTACTAATGTATAATTGTATTTACCACCTGGAGAGGCAGTTTGAGGTAACATATACCATGTCAATATTCTGTTTTATAAATTATTTGTCTTCAGTTTTCTGAATTTCATCTTATCTTCATCAAACATTTTGCAAAGAAAATTTAGAATTTTTGCTTCATGTAACTTCTTACTTCATTTTATGTTTTTTTCCTATTCTTAATAACAGATAACCTTAATTTTATTTTGCTTTACTGAGTAAATTCAATATCTCTTTTTCAGCTAATAATAATAATAATAATAATTAATTTAAAGCATCCTACATGTTAGTGTTTGCCATGTGTTAGGAATCTAAGATAAGTAAGTATAACAAGCCAGGAACTTTCCCAGATTAATGCCCAGTAAATCAGAGAATACACTCGTCTAGACAAAAGAAATAAACACAAATTGCATTCTACTTCAAACTGTGGAATAGTGTTGTTTCCTTTGTAACTTCCGTTTAGCTTTCAATTATTGAAGACAATTTAAAGGAAAAGATATAATTAAATGGTAAAAAGTTTAATATTTAAATGAACTTTGCCATGATTTTTCTTTTTGTATGAAATACTCTTGACATACAGTATTGTGTTTTAGGTGTATTACATAGTGATTTGATACCACAATAAGTCTATAAGATAAGTAACTGTCTCCAGACAATTAGCTAGGCTATTGTTTACTATATTCCTTATGCTGTGTGTTCCATCTTGCAGCTTATTTATTTTATAACTGGAGGGTTGTGCCTCTTAATCTGCTTCATCTATTCCATCCTGCGACCCTCCTCACCTCTGGCAACCACTCATTTGTTTTCAGTATATGTGAGTCTGCTTTGTTCAATTTTTAGATTTCAAATTTAAGTGAGGTCATGTAGTATTTGTATTTCTCTGTTTGACTTATTTTACTTGGCAAAATACCCTCTAGATACATCCTTGTTGTCATAATTGTCAAGATTTCAATTTTTTTATTGCCTGAGTAATATTCCACTGTATATAGATATATCTTGGAAATATTATGGATATGATTCCAGACCACCACAATAAAGTGAATATCTCAATAAAACAAGTCATATGGATTTTTTTGCTTTTCAGTGCATATTAATGTTATGTTTACACTATAATCTACTAAGTGTCCAATAGCATTATATTTAAAAAAGGATGTACCATAATTGAAAAATATTTAATTGCTAAGAAGTGTTAACCATAGTCTGAGGCTTCAGTAAGTCATAATATTTTTATAATAGTAAATCAAAGACCACTGATCACAGATCACCATAACAAACATAATAATAGTGAAAAAGTTTCAACTATTTGAAATACTATTTCTATTACAATTTGAGAATTACCAAAATGTAATACATAGGCAGAAAATGAGCAAATATTGTTGGAAAAATGGTGCTTTGCTTCAAACAGGGTTGACACAGACCTTCAGTATGTGAAAAAGCAGTATCTTCAAAGTGAAATGAAGGAAAGAGCACTAAGACAAGTTGTGCCTGCATGTATCCCACATCTTTATCCATTCACCTATTGATGGGCACTTAGGGTGCTTCCATATCTTGACTACTGTAAATAATACTGTAATAAACATTTGGTGTCCATATATCTTTTCCAATTACTATTTTTGTTTTCTTCTGATAAATTCCCAGAAATAAAACTTCTAGGTCACATGGCAGTCCTATTTTTAATTTTTCGAGGAAACTCCATGCTATGTTACACAGTGGCTGCACCAATTTACAATCTTCACACACACAAAGTTTCCCTTTACTCCACATCCTTAACAATGCTTGTTATCTTTTGTTTTTTTGATGATAGCCATTTGGATAGGAGTGAGGTGGTATATCATTGTGATTTTGATGTAGAATTCCCTGATGATTATTGATGTTGAACATCTTTTCATGTCTTTTGAACATCTGTATGTCTCCTTTGAAATAATGTCTATCAAACCCTCTGCCCTTTTTTGTTTTTACTAATATTGAGTTGTACGAGTTCTTTATATTTTGGATATTAACTCCTTAAGGCAGTGATCTTTAGCCTTTTTGGCACCCGGTATTGGTTTTGTAGAACACAGTTTTTCCAAGGACTTGGTGGGATAGGAGGGCCTGCTTTGGGGATGATTCAAGCACATTACATTTGTTGTGCATTTTATTTCTATTATTATTACATCAGCTCTACTTTAGATTATCAGGCATTAGATCCTGGAGGTTTGGGACACCTGCCTTAAGGGGTATATCATTTAAAAATATCTTCTCCTATTCAATATACTGCCTTTTGTTTTGTTGGTAGTTTCATTTGCTGTGCAAAAATTTTTTAGTTTGATGTATCCCAGTTGGTTTATTTTTACTTTTGTTTCCCTTGCCTGAGAGATAGTGCCAAAAAATATTGCTAAGACCAAAGTCAAAGAGTATATTGCCTGTTTTTTTTTAGTTGTTTTATGGTTTTAGGTCTTAACATTCAAGTCTTTAATCCATGTGAGTTTATTTTTTATATGTTGTAAGAAAATAGTCCAGTTTGATTTTTTTGCATGTAGCAGTCTAGTTTTCCCAATACCATTTATTGACAATGCTGTCTTCTCCCCATTGTATATTCTTCCCTCCTTTCTCACAGATTAGTTGATCATATGAGTGTAAGTTTACCTGGATTCTCCACACTGTTCATTGATCTGTGCATCTGTTTTGTGCTAGAATCATACTGTTTTAATTACTGTAGCTTTGTCATATAGTTTGAAATAAGTGACTGTACTACCTCCGGCTTTGTTCTTTTTTCTCAAGATTGCTTTGGTTATTTGGGATCTTTTGTGTTTCCATACAAATTTTAAAATGATTTGTTTTAACTCTGTGAAAAATTCTGTTGGTACTTTGATAGGAATTGCATTGAATCTGCAGATTGCCTTAGGTTGTAAGATCATTTAAGCAATATTAATTCTTTCAATTAATATGCATGATATCTTTCCATTTGTTTTCATCATCTTCAGATTTTCATTAACAGATTATAATTTTCAATGTACAAGTACTTTACCTCCTTGATTAGATTTATTCTTAGTATTATTTATATTCTTTTAGGGCAATAGTAAATGAGATCTTTTTCTTAATTTTTCTTCCTGACAGTTTGTTATTAGTGTATATAAACACATATTAATTTTGCATTCTGCCACTTACTGAATTGATTTATTAGTTCTAACTGCTTTTGGAAGCATCTTTAGGATTTTTCTCTATATAAAAAATGTCATGTCATCTGCAGACAGTGACAGTTTTACTTCTTCCTTTCCAACTTGGATTTCTTTTCTTCTTCTTGTCTAATTGCTGTGGCTAGGACTTCCAATACTATGTTGAATAAAATTGTCAAGAGTGGGCATCCTTGTCTTGTTCCTGACCTTCAAGGAAGTGTTTTCAGCTTTTCACCATTGATTAAGATGTTTGCTGTGGTTTTGTCATGCATGGTCATTATTATATTGAGTCATATTCCCTCTAAACCCACTTTGTTGATAGTTTTATCATCAACATAAGCTTGCATAAGCTTTTGCTGCATCTGTTGGATGATCTATATGATTTTTATCCTTCAGTTCATTAACATGATCCATCACATTGATTGATTAGGAGATACTGAATCATCCTTGCATCCCGTGGATAAATCTGCTTGATTATAGTGTATGATCCCTTTAATGTACTTTTGGATTCTATTAGCTGATATTTTGTTGAGGATTTTTGCATTTATGTTCATCAGTGATGTTGTCCTCTAATTTTCTTTCATTGTTTCTTTTTCTAGTTTTGATATCAGGGTGATATTGGCTTCATAAAGTATGTTTGGAAGTGTTCCTTTCACTTTATTTATTTTTTTAATAATTGGGGAGGAATAGGTGTTATCTCTTTTTTTTAATAGAACACTTGTGTAATTCATGTGTGAAGCTGTCTGGTCCTGGACTTATGTTTGTTGAGAGTTTTTTAAGTTGCTGATTCAGTTTTATTACTGGTAATCATTCTTTCTTCCTGATTCATTCTTGGGTCATAACCTCACTTCTTAACATATGTAACATACTTTAAGGGAAGCGGATATATAATTTTGTCTAACTTATGCAAGTATGGAGAAAATATACATATTGTGGCAAAAGTTTTCCTTGAAGTATAAATGAACTTTTAATATTTTTGTTACAAAGTGTGTTTTCATAATTTAGTGGTTCCCCAAAAGATTTGTCCATGTCTTAATCTGTAGAGTGTTCAAGGAAAAAATGTTGTTGCAGATGTAATTAAATTAAGGATCTTGAGCTGAGGATATTATCCTAGTGGGCCCTACATCTAATAAGTGACCTTATAAGAGAAAAATAGGAGATTTGTGATAGACAGAAAATAAAATGACACTGACAAGGGAAAGTGGTGTGAAAGCAAAGGCAGAGCATTGAGTGATGTTGAAATAGTTGTGGTACCAGCCACTCTAGAAGATAGAAAATATGAAGAAAAGATACTTCTTGAATGCATACATGTTTATGCATTATGCATACATGTTAATACATGTTTTATGACTGAGTCCATTTGCTTTCCACCTGAAACTATTGCAGCCTTGTTAATTGGTTATAAAAAAAAATTTGTTTCATAAGAGAAAGAACAGGAGCCTCCAAGTGAAGTGCAGCCCTGATGATACCTTGATTTTGAACTTCTGGCCTCCAGGACTTTAAGAGAATAAATTTCTATTGTCTTCAAGCCATCAATTTGTGCTAACAGTTACAGCAGTCACAGGAAACCAGATATCACATAAGATCAATAATATATATTCATCAAACCCAATAACTATACATTCTATGAGGGAGGAAACACTAAGATTTTGTTGATTGCTATATGTTGCACAGCCAGCCTGGTGAAGCAGAGCACTTGTGAGGCAGGGTATCTAGGTGCATGTCTGATTTAGGGAAAAAAAAAATTGTGTTTCTCAATCTCCCTTGCAGCTGGCTGTAGCCTAGGGACTACTTTGTGTCAAAGGGGTAAAAACACATGTGAAGTAGTAACTAGAAGTATGTGCACGTGATAGGAAGGAGCACCATGATGGATAAACAGGAGCCACCAATTCATATAATAAATATATTTGTTTTGGCACAAGATGAGGTGAGATTGAGAACAGAAACAATGCCTGGAAGAACAAGAACATAAAAGCGCTATGCAATTCCTGAATGCTTACATAGACTTTTCTATAATGGAAAGGTTAAAAAGTACTACTGCTTTTTTTTGTTTTTTTAAGTTGAGAACAGAGAGGATGCCTGTCACAATTAAACTTACTTCTAACTTATATAAAAGATAATTTGCCTGTGATATTTGTTGAATGAGTTGAATGAGTTTAATTATTCAGAATAACTATTTTATATTGGGTAACAATCTCGTGGAGAAAAGGAGAGACGTTATTTTCTTAAACTATTTGATTGAAATAATTTTTTACACTGTCTCCCATTTATCTGCATATCAAGGAAAAATAAATGATTTTTATAAGAATTTAATGGAAATGCATACATTGTATTTCTATTTCTCTACCTCCTACATGTAAACCATAAAATCTTTTTATTGTTTGCTTTTAAAAGTTTAATTATAAATGTTTAAGAACCAGGTTCCAACCCTGATTCTTCATCTGTCATCACTAGACTGTAAATTTTTACTAAGAACTATAATTACATCAATGTTTATCATTTAAATTCCTAGGATCAAACTTTTCCTATGTTAATTATCCATAAACCCATCTTGTCCTATCCCATTTGAAAAAGGAATAAAATTGGAAAAAAGTTTTTTAGGTGATGTCTTATTGATACATGTAGGTTAACTGCTACCTCCATAAAATATTGATCCTTTAGAATTTAATTTTTGTTTCCAGGTTCACATCTGTATGATGCTCAGTGAATGTCTGCTGCATTGATTTTTATGTCTCAAAGAACCCCTACAGAGGAGTTTCTCTCAACAATATTGTGCGATCATATATATTGTGGAATTTGAACAAATTCCATATCCTATAGTTGGTCTGTTGCCTCTATGAAATGCCGACCTAATGTGTTTCTGACAGATGATGTTTTACTGTACAATTTCAAAGATCTTATGAAAAAAGTTTCTTAATAATTATCTATAAAGGCAACTTTGTTCATATGGATGCCAGGAGTCAGACAACTAATCAACACTTATTAGTGAAATTTTTGTGAGAAGGGCCAGGGCATAAGTTGTCAAGTAGCTTTTCTCTTCCTTGCCTTTTTTCTCCCTATGTGAAACTTAAAATCATCTTCTCACAAATTCAGAGAAGTTTTTCTCTCAGTGAGGATTTCCCAATCTGTGCAAATGGAATTAACCATCTTTTATTTCACTGAATTTAGTGGATACATAATTTTTATGAATTTTATTTGGTGTGAAATTTTGAAATAAAACATTCATGGGAATTCTGATATATGGTAGTTTCTAGAACCTACTTATATTCCTGAAAATCCCCATTTAACAGAATTCCTATGCCTGATGAGACAAATAGAGTAACAGCATCATTTCTAAATGCCAAAGGGACAAGAATAATGGGAACTGAGTGCTTGAAGAGTGAGGATGAAGTGTGGGAGAACAAGCCTGAGGCTGCCCTGGTGGGTAGAATGGGTTGGCATAGTATCACATGATCAGGTTGGAATGGCCAAACTCTGAGCAGACTTGTTGGGGGTTAACATTATACAAATACTCAGCCACACACACGCAACATTGATAGCTCTAAATAATTGAATATTCACAGAAAAATTACTCTGGATGAATTTACTCATTGTGGTTAAGTTCAGGAAAGAAGGAATCTCAACTTCTCCATCCAGGGCTTTTCAAAGAGGATAAAAATCATAAGAAGACTGAACACATATAAAACTCTAGAGCCCTTTGGATCAAACTAGAGAGCATTTCAGTGAGGCATGTGCTTTTTTTGCTCTCTATATTGGCTGAGGCTACTAAGTAGATATTAAGAACAGCATTGCTTGAAGTGTGGCCTTGAATTCCATGATTTATTCATTTTTAGATCTTTTTTCAGGAGTTTTCCTATATGCAATCTGTGTACTTGCCACTTTTTGAAATTTATTAAGACAGTGTCCTTGTCTGACTTCAGCAATCTGTCTCACACAATTAGTTATAATTTTTATTTCCCATTATCGAGCCATGGATTACTTTTCCACATCAGACTTTAACTGAACTGGACATTAAAAGTGGATTCTTATTGAGCCACACAAAGCAATGTTGAGAGTTATTTTGCAGCAAAGCCCTGGTGATGTTGACTTTATTTATTGCTCAGTCACCTTAATGTAAAATTCAGTATGGTCAGTTTCATAAAAATCAAGGCAAGAACTGCAGACAGACTGTTTGAATCACTTCTGACCACAAGAAATGGACATGCGTTTTCAATTCCAACTAACTATTTAACATCTGCATGTTATGGTGCTTCCAAAAACCTGACAGAAATGTCATCAATGAAACTGAGAAGAAAATATTTCTGACAGACTTTTTCTTTGGCTCTCCTAGTATTCCACTTGCCAAATTTATGAAGAAAAAAAAAAAAAAAAGCTTTGCTCTCCTGTACTTTCCAGATATTTACTCTTTTTAAAAAAAATGAGGAAATCTGGGATCAGTGGCAGAAGATGGGATTGCAAAATGAGCTGCTGTAATAATCAGAACTAAGGAATAACTTATATTCTTGGCTACCACCATCGCCTAGCATACTGCCATGGCTCTGAAATAATAAGAGAAGTGAAGTGAAGGGTTTTTAACAATAATGAAAATTCCCTGAACTGCTTGACAGCTTAACATGTCAAGTCTATGTCTTTCAGGGCAAAAGTTTAAGTAGTAAATATGTATCTGTGTGTATATATGCATATACATATATTTTTTTAATTCATGATGCAATATTGAAAAATCATTCTTCATATTAATGAAATGGACCTAGTCTTTTTTCTAGAAAGGAAACTCTGGTTTCCTGTTATATACTGTGTCTAGGCTCTTAGGGCGAAAGTTATTTATTAGCTTAACCACGTAACCACATAGCTGCATTACCCTATAGTCTTTGCTGTCAGACAGCTGCCACACAGCTATTAAGTTTCAGAGTTAGAATGTGAAACCAAATCTTATCTAATTCCAGAGTCCTCCTGCATGGCTACTGCACTGATCTGACCTATAGGAAAAAGTGAAATGCATGTGCTAAGGTGTAATGTGAGCAGGAGATGATGTGTGCTGGTCGATAAATAGCCTATCAACGAAGTCTCCCACGTTTCCTCTGACACTCTTCCCATTCACCTAGGCTCCTTTCAATCCTTTCCTTACAGGGGAGCAAAGATTAAGCTTACAAATAGATGCAGCAAATTATGTTACCTTTCAGTGTATTTGTAATGGCTTGTTAGAAAAATTCAAATTTAAATTTTATATATATATATATATATATAATTATGAAATTCCAGGCATACAGCTTCCATAAACACCAACTCATAGTCAGTATTCCTTCCGTGTTATTTTGAAATGAATCTCTAAACAACATTATTTCATCCATAAACATTTTGAGTTGTATCTCTAGAATAAAGAATTTTAAAAAACATAACTACAATAGTATTAATACTCGCCCAGATAAATGAACATTATTTCCTTAATTTCATCAAATATCTTGTCAGTGTTTAAATTCCCCTGATGGTCTCATACTTTATTTTCACAAGTTGATTAGCTTGAGACAGAATCCAAATAACTTTCACATCTTACTCTTTCTTTTGGTTTATATGTTTTAAGTCCCTTTTCATCTCTAGGCTCATACTCAGTCTCTCAATTTCTCTCTCTCTCTCTTTCTCCCTTTACCTCTCTCTCCTCTACAGTTTATTTGTTGAAGAAACAATGAGACTTGTCCCAAAGTCTGGATCTTATTGCTTCCCCCAGTGTTCCTTTGTTCTCACTATTTCCTGTAAATTAGTAGTAAGTGCTAAATACTTACCTGATTGAGTATAGATTTGACAAAACTATTTTATGGTTGCACCTGTTATTAGGATCAGGAGTTACATAATGTCTTATGGTCTCGTATTGATAATAACAGTGGCTTAGAATCACTGTTTGGACCTGTTAACTTACCGCATGCATGCTAAGCTGGCTTCAGTCATGTGCAACTCTTTGTGAGCCTGCAGACCATAACCTGCGAGGCTCCTCAGTTCATGGGATTCTTCAGGCAAGAGTGCTGGAGTGGGTAGCCATTTCCTTCTCCAGGAGATCTTCCTCATCTAGGGATTGAACCTGCATCTCCTATGTCTCCTGTATTGGCAGGCAGGTTCTTTACCACTAGCACCACCTGGAAAGCCCCATTAACTCACTAGTGCTTACCAACAGCAATATTCTAATTTTCTTTTTCCTGTAGTTATTGGGTGGTGTGTGTGCGTGTGTGTGCGTGTGCGTGTGTGTGTGTGTGTGTGTGTGTGTATGGTGCTTATGTATACATACTATATAATATACATATTACCATCAGGAATTACATTTTGTTTGATCATCTCTTCTGTATTGTATACATGTAATATATACACACACATATATATAGTCTGCCTCTTACTCTACTATTTTTCCAGTGATCATGTATGAATGTGAGAGTTGGACTATAAAGAAAGCTCAGTGCCAAAGAATTGATGCTTTTGAACTGCGGTGTTGGAGAAGACTCTTGAGAGTCCCTTGGACTGCAAGGAGATCCAACCAGTCCATCCTAAAGGAAATCAGTGTTTCATTGGAAGGACTGATGTTGAAGCTGAAACTCCAATACTTTGGCCACCTCATGCAAAGAGCTGACTCATTGAAAAAGACCCTGATGCTGGGAAAGATTGAAGGCAGGAGGAGAAGGAGAAGACAGAGGATGAGATGGCTGGATGGTATCATCAACTCGATGGCCATGGGTTTGGGTAAACTCCGGGAGTTGGTGATGGACAGGGAGGCCTGGCATGCTGCGGTTCGTGGAGTCACAAAAAGTCGGATGTGACTGAATGACTGAACTGAACTTATTCTACTATACTTTGCTTGCTATACTGTATTCTTACTGTAATATATTGGAGATCACACATAATAGTATATAAAGATATTCCTTGTGGTATGATCCTTTAGTTTTATCTGTCAACTGGACTGTGATAAGGAGTACCCAGATAGCTGGTGAAGCATTATTTCTGGATGTATCTAAAAGGGTGTTTCCAGAAGGGATTGACATTTGAACCCACAGACTGAGCAAAGATAAGCCTCACAAATACAGCAGGCATCATCCAAACCCTTGGGCCCAAATATAACAAAAAGAAAGGAGGGTGAATTTTCTCTCTTTACTAGACAAGGAATATCCATAACCTCCCACCCTTTGACATCAGCAGCTCCTTTGGTCTTCAGCGTTTTGGACTTTAACTGAAATATGCTAGCTTTCCTGGTTCTCTAGTTTGCAGACAGAGGATCATGGTGTTTCTTGGCCTCCAGAGTCATGTGAGTCAGTTCCTGCAATAAATCTCCTCTTTTGCATATCCATATACATATGCTATTGGTTCTGTTCTCTGGAGAACCCTGAATAACATAATCCTCATTTATTTTTCTAGCTATGGTTCAGTCAGCTCAGTCGCTCAGTTGTGTCTGACTCTTTATGACCCCATGCACTGCAGCATGCCAGGCTTCCCTGTCCATCACCAACTCCCAGAGCTTGTTGAAACTCATGTCCATCGAGTCGGTGATGCCATCCAACCATTTCATCCTCTGTTATCCCCTTCTCCTCCTGCCTTCAATCTTTTCCAGTGAGTCAGTTCTTTGCATCAGATGGCCAAAATATTGGAGTTTCAGCTTCAGCATTAGTCCTTCCAATGAATATTCAAGAGTGATTTCCTTCAGGATTGACTGGTTTGATCTCCTTGCTGTCCAAGAGACTCTCAAGAATCTTCTCCAACACCACAGTTCAAAAGCATCAGTTGTTCATAATACTCTATTATGTGGAAACACCACAGCTCACTCAGTTCCCCATTAATTAATATTTTGGTTATTTCCAGTCTTTAACAGTTTCAAATAGTGTAGAAATCAATACCCATGTGCACCAAGTTCATTATATTCTGGCCAATGTATCTTTGAGGGTGAGATTTCTAAGTCAGAGTAAATGAACGTATTTGATGATCCGAAAATAACTCACTCTCACATACTGAAATTCTTAACTTCAGTAGGTTTCTATTACTCCTAGGGAGTGGGAAGTAAACACTTAATATGAATAAAGATCCCATGGTCTTTAATTAGATTTTCAGCTTCCATGCCATCATGATCCCCCTCATTCTCTGCCCCAAACACACTATACCTCTATTCCTTGAATGGTACTGTTTACTGTATGAAATAAGAAATTTGGACTGAAATTTAAACAGATGCTTTTTTGATCACACAGGCACTCTGCAGTGTCATTATGTGGTGGTTAATTAGCTTGGTGTAAGAACATGCACTCAACTATTGTAGGATACATATATGTCTAAGGCCCAAAATCTTAAACTATGATGTGAATAGACTTCCAATCCCCTACTGTCCATGTATCTTATTTTACTTACATTGCTTTCACCATCCCCATATTGACATAATAGAGGAAAAAGATAAATAAATAAATATTAATAAATAAAAGGTGAATTTAGTGGTGCTATTGTTTCAGATCTAGACAAACAGCACTCAGGGCTATGTCTTTCTTAGAAGTAGAAACAGTAATAGCTCTCAACTTGAAAACAAAAATTGTGTCAGGTAACATTATATGCCTCTTTATAAAGGATGCCTGTTGTGCATAAAAAATTTAAAAACCAGCTTCAGTCTGCTAGAGGATCCATAGCCCATTTCTATCACCTAAATTCTAATGGCAGTAGTGGCAAGGAAAAAAATAGTGGCAAGATAGGGCAAAAATTTCTAATAGTGAACATATATACTGTTGATGTGGAGAAGGCAATGGCACCCCACTCCAGTACTCTTGCCTGGAGAATCCCATGGACAGAGAAGCCTGGTAGGCTGCAGCCCATGGGGTTGCAAAGAGTCAGACACGACTGAGTGACTTCACTTTCACTTTTCACTTTTCTGTGTTGGAGAAGAACATGGCAACCCACTCCAGTGTTTTTGCTTGGAGAATCCCACAGAGAAAGGAGCCTGTTGGGCTGCTATCTATGGGGACGCAGAGTCGGCCATGACTGAAGCGACTTAGCAGCAGCATACTGTTAATGTGGGGGATGCAGTTTCCATTTCTGGGTTGTGAAGATCCCCTGGAGGAGGGCATGGCAACCCACTCCAGTATTCTTGCCTGGAGAATCCCATGGACAGAGGAGCCTAGTGGGCTACAAGACTGAATTGCAAAGAGTCGGGTATGATTGAAGCGACTTAACATGCACACGTTCTGTTGATAAGACCATGAGAAACAGCAAATACATACTAGGTAGGAATATAAAAGAAAGTAAGAAATTTGGAAATGCCTAGTAGTCATGAGTGCCAGGATTACTTTGGTTCAATTTCAGCTTGAACATCATACCTTAGTCTAGAGGTCTAAAAGATAAAAGACAACACAGAAGGATTCCAAAAGCTCAGAAATGTTAGCATTTGGCTTTTAAAAATCCCAGAACTGTTTACATCTGGTAATGTATTGCAAAACTGCATAAGCTGTAATGTCTTGTGATTCACTTCAAGGCAACATATAAATACTAAAAGATCTGAAATGTAAAACAATCTGTTTTGCAACTCTTGGACAATTTCACAGAGTCATTGTAGTTTCCAGGGGAAAATATGCTTGGAAGAAGAATCTTTAGCAATTGGTTGCATTTACAAAAAAAATCTGATCCACAGAGAAACATCCTGTCATTACTAGATCATTGCAGAAATCCTCTAAATGTAGGTTTGCATCTGTTAGAGGGAATGAGACAGGTTTTCCACTGATCTTGACCTGATGGTTTTTAGTGGGCTGTACATAGTGCACAGCTATAGGCACATTCTTCAAGTTTCCAGTTTGTCATTGTTTTTTATTTTTTGCCAGATACAAGGTACAATTGTAATAATTTATTGGCTTATAAAAATAACCAGTAAACACATTATGACAATAAGAAAAAAAAACTCACTTCAATAAAATTACATCCACCCACTCAAAATAACTTGGGCTTCTTGTGACCAATGGTATAACTTTATTTGCTTAAATTACAATTGGGATGTAAAATGTATTATGCACAAGGCCAAAAAGATGTTATTTCACCAAAGTGTAGTATTTTTATTTGTAGAAAGTGAGAGGCATTTCACACAAGTGGAGAACGTGGATTTGGAAGCCAAAGTTCTGCATCAAAGACTTGACTTTGCACTTTGCTAGCTTGTGATTTTGAACAAGAAGCTTGATATTTTCCCCAAGTTCTTTGTGTCCTTGTGAACAAAATTAAGACTAGATTTCTTGACAGTCTCAAGAAACACATCTCAGAGTCTCCTGATGATCACAAAAAATATGTCAAAGAACTCTGGAAAGAGTAAACCACCATCTGTAATCTAATCATATAATTATTTGTTACTATCAGTAATAGGGTAGAAGATAATAGGTTGCAGTGGTAAAGAATTTGCTTGCCAATGTAGGAGATAGAAGAGACCCTTTGTCAGGAAGATCCGCTGGAGTAAAAATTGGTACCCGACCCCACTATTCTTGCCTGGAGAATCCCATGGACAGAGGTACCTGGCAGGCTGCAGTCCATGGGGTCACAAAGAGTCAGACATAACTGAGTGACTGAACATGCAGGAAATAATAAAATTAAAACTAATATATTGAAGGGTAAAATATATTCTCTTTTAAACACTATATAACTGTGAATGTGCTAGTAACACATGACTAAAAGTGTAACTTTTATTATATTTAACAGAATTAATAAATACAAGTTTGTATCACTTTTGAGACAAAATAGTTATTTCAGAAAGTGATGGAAAACTTTTAAACATTAAAATATAATAGATGCTTACATCTTACTTGTATGAATTCGATGCCAAATATAATTGAAATTGCAGTTAAAGAAACCTAAGAAAGGTTAACCTTCCAAAGTTAAGTATATGACTAATACATTCTTTTATTTCAGAAAGAAAACTTTATATTAATAAGATTATATACCTAAAGGCATTGCTGTTTTTTTAACTTTTCCTTATTATAATTATTTATATGCAGCCAAAGCTAATATTTTACGTCTGAAATGAAAGATACCTTTAGGTTGCTTCAGGGTTATAATTCTTTACATATATCACTTTGATCATATATGGGAAGAATAAAAAACATTTTGATAAATGAGAAGACTGGACATTTTTAGCCAGTATACTAGTAACAAATATCACTTTGCTAATTAAGTATAATATAGCATGCATAATCTTTTCCCTTTAATTGTCAGATAAAAATTGATTATGAATTCTACTTATAGAACAGATCAATACAAAACAAGGAAAACTGTTTAGTATTCATGAAGGATATTTGAGTACTTTATTTAAATATCAAAGATGAAAATTACAAACAAATGGTAGAAAACTATTTTTTTTTATCATTTAAACTGTGTCCTGTACACAGTCCAGCAGACTGTGACAAGATTAGGGAAGTCCACCCTACTACTCTAAAGATTAAAAAAAATAATCACATAAAATGTAACCAAGTTTAAAGAAAATACCTTCTTGAGCCAGAAATTAAAACTATCAAATTCCTAAGTTTCAGACACAAAAGGGAAAGTAAAAGGTAACCAGAGAGATACACTTAGAGCCAAATACCCCACAGTATATTGAAATCAGCTGTACAAAGTATGGGCTCTAGTACTGCTTTAGTCATGCACAAATGTTAAGATCTGGCTTGGGTTGTGGAAGGTAATAGTCCTGATGTAGAGTTCAATTTACACTTGTAGCCTAGAGATAATGCTTTTGCCCATTCTATGACCAAGAGGTAAACCTGGAGCCTATTTTCCATGACATAGTAGTTAGAACATATTCACCCAGTAATGCCAAGATGCTATAAGAAACAGGAAGAGAGCTCGCCTTTTATTCAGGGCATGGCTGGAAAAAGAATTGTTCACCCAGGGAGAAATTAAAATCATAGCCAAGACTCTTTATGCAGTGAAGTAACCTCAAGCTAAGTAATTAACATAAATAACCATGAAAACTCCGCTTGTCTCAAAGTAAAATATGTTAGGTCTTGAAAAGGGCAATTGTAAAGTCACATCATAGAAATGCTTCCCTATATGAGAGAACCTGTAAATCTCACCGTCAACATTGAAGATGAGCTCGGTAAAAATGTACGGTCAAGAGAACAATGGATGTGTAAAGAGATGGGATATGGGGAAAGAAGAGAACTGGGTATGGCAGAGAGGGGGAAAAGTTAGATAGGAACCTGGGTTTTTGAATGTTAATACTTTGAAAACAAAGTTGTTATTTTCCTAGTAACATTCTAATTAAGTCCTGGAAAATGACAACATGTTATTTGTCAATTATCCAAATATTCCATTTTCAGAAAAACACAGTTTAGAAAATAGGACATAAAGCAGTATAGTATTTTTACCACATGTCTGAGTTTAATATGAGGAAAAAAAAAAAGACTGAATGTTTTCTCTTTCCCCATCTGCCCAAAGCTGACGGACTCCTGTGAGTCTATCATTTGAATGTTCAGTGAAGAGTAGGACATAATGACCAGAAGTCAGGCAGAGGGTCCAGAAAAGGAGTAAGTTAGAAAAACAGATAAGACTAAAAAATATACACGTCATAACCTCATCTAGACAAGAAATTCAGTAGGTATAGAATCACTGGAATTTTCAGCAGTCTCTAGATATTACCTTCAGTAAACTTTTGAAGCAAAAAGAAGACACATGAAACTGAAAAAATGGGGGAAAAGCATAAGCAAAAATGAGCTCTTACTTTAAATAGACAGAACTGTATTTTAGCTTGCTTATGACTTGCAGAAATGTTATACTGAGAGAACATAGTACTTAGATAAATAATTGAGAGAAGATGACAAACTTTAAAATAGCTGAAGTTGAGAGTACCGACTACCAGTATGCATATATCAGAAAGAAAACATAAATTTTAAAAATTGGTGTTAGAAGGTAAAGAATGCTGGTGCAACCAAAGGTTACCAGCCTAAGAGGACGTAGAACACCAGCAATGATGGAGCGGGGCGCCTGCCACATGTACCCCAGAGAACAAGGGAATCTGATCATGAGATGCTCCCCAGAGTGGAAGAAACAGTACTTTTAGGTTACAGTTGGAGAGACTGAATTCATTTTTATCCATTTATCTCCTAAAGAGCATCTTGGTTGCTTCCAAGATTTGTGAATCATGAAGAAAGCTTCTGTAAACAGCCTCTGCATGTTTTTGTGTGGACATAAGTTTCTGATATATTTGGGTAATTATTGAGGTGCATGGTTGTAGGGTCATGAGATAAGAGTATGTTCAGATTTGTAAAAAAGAAAAAGAAAAATAAAACTGCCAAACTGTCTTCCAAAGTAGTTGTACCATTTGATAGTCCTACCATAAAAAAGTAAGACTTCCTGTTGTTCCACATCCACACCAGCATTTGGTGTTGTCAATGTTTTGGATTTTGATTATTCTGATAGACATGTAGTAGTATTTAATTTTAATTTGCAATTCCCTAGTGTCATGTGATGTTGAACCTCTTTTCATATGCTTACTTCTCATCTGTATATCTACTTTGTTCTTGACACTTTTGAAGTATCAATTAATAAATCAAGTTTTAAAACTAGATTTTTGAGGTTTTTTCCCTTAAGATTGAGTATCAGACATATTTCACTAAAATTGCAGTCACTGTAATAACAATTAATTGTTACTATCTTAGCCTGCAATTTTCTCAAAATAGAGAATATTTAATATCCTCCAAAATATAAAGGGTGATATGAATCATTATTTTTATCTCTATATCTCTGTTTGCCCTAGAATGCTTAATGACAGCTCCTTCCTTTTTATTTAAGGGAAAGTTAACATAGGAAGAAATTTTAAAATACTACCAAATCTGGCTATCATATTCTCCTCTTATGTCTCAGACAGTCAAGAATCTGCCTGCAATGCAGGAGACTCAGGCTCAATTCCTGGTTCAGAAATATCCCCTGGAGCAAGAAATCGGTACCCACTCCAGTATTCTTACCTGGAGAATTCCATGGACAGAGGAGCCTGGGGGGCTATAGTCCATGGGATCGAAAAGAGTCTGGCATGACTGAACAGCTAACCCTTTCACTTTCTCCTCAACAAGAATGTGAAGGTGATGAGCAGGAAAGTCTAAGTAACTGGCTAATTGGTTTAGCTATTTATTTTCACAGGTAATTTATTAAATGCATTTATTGAGGATGAAATTTATGTTCAAAAAGAAGAGACCCTATAGAATACTCATTCCATATATTCCTGGAAAGGATTGTTGAACTTGGCAAATATTTGCTTTTTTTAAGATACTAACATGTATCCCTACATCAGCCAAAAGCAGAGAATGGTTAGACATTCTACTTGATACCTGTATTTATGTCTTTCAAATGATGTTTCCAGTTTCAATGTTTTAAATTAAATTAGGAATACAATGGGTAAAGTTTACTTCTCGTTCCTAATTTGATTTAACTGTTTGTGGTGATAATAATGATAATATTCACCATGGCATTAATTTCAAAGCAAATAGCTCTTCAAGTTCTTTCCTTGTTTCTCCAAAAGAAAAATACCATAGATCCACATTACAGATTCAGTATAAAGTTCATTCTCAGCTCTGTCATTCATTAAAATACACATCTCATTTTCAAAGTTTCATTTCATGAACAAATTTAACTTGTTTAACAGCTTGCCCAGCTCTACCATCCACCGTTATTGTATAGTATAGTCAATTTACATTTAAACATAAATCAATTTTAAGAGGATAACTAAAACTTCACTGTCATTAGAGGCAGATGGAAACTGAGGCAATTGAATCAAGGAGAAAGGAGACATGGATCTTGTGGCTACACCATCCCTGTCTCCCATAACTCTTCTAACCCTGTTCCATTGGCTTTGAATAATCAGGCTTTAGGAGCATGAGATTATCTTGGTTGAAATAAAGACAGTTAAATTGAATTATGACAGTATGTACTCAGTGCCTATTAAGAAATACTAGGAGAGAGTGGGTATGGATCTGTTTATTCCAGTTAAAATATTTATTGAACATGCAGGAAACTGGTCAAATGTACTTGACATTGGTGGAAGATCACCAGTGATTAAAATGGGAAGGGACTCCTGTCTTGAATAAGTGCATTGGGGTTTCATCAAAGAAGCAGAACTGCTCAGAGATACAGAATAAAGAATTGATTTTGAAGATTAGATCTTGCATAGACTTCTTAAACTCTCACACTTGTCTGTTTCCCACTGCCTGTAAACTGAATTGCATGTTGACCGGAAGGAGATGTCAGTGCTATTGGTCATGGAGATGCACAAGTACCTAACTCAGGGCTTGAGAAGTTGAAGACCTGGATGCTGCCACATGTCAACAAGGTGAACCAACAGTTCAGCAACAACTTGAGTGAGCTACAGCAGTGTTTGATTCTATATTAATTCTCAGAGAGAAAATAACTTCTTATTTACTTCTTCATCTTATACTAATTGTTTTGGTAACCACCTTTAATCTGGGCACATTCAGGGAAGGCGATTTTGGAAAATGTGGTTCCAGCTTACTTAGTGTCCCAGAGTACAAAGGCATTACACTGATTACATTGCGGGGGGGGATATTAATGAAACAAGCACACAGACATATAAGTTATAACTGGTACAAGTATCATGGAAAGGAGGTTTAAAGTGCTTTCAGATAAAAGGAACTGACTAGTTAAGGAAGTTAAAAGCTACCTTGAATTTTCAACTGAAGGAAAAGAAAATTTTACTAAGCAAATTTAGAGATAAAGAAGCTTTTCAAAAGTGGGAAGAGCATATGCAAATGTCTGATGAGAGGGCCCATAGCACCTGTCTGAATATATGGAAAAGTGAAAGTGAGAGTATTAGTTGCTCAGTTGTGTTGGACTCTTTGTGATCCCCTGTACTTTAGCCCATAAGGCCCTCTGTCCATGGAGTTCTCCAGGCAAGAAAATTGAAGTAGGTAACCATTCCCTTCTTCAGCAGATCTTCCTGACTCAGGGACTGAACCCAAGTCTGCATTGCAGGCAGATTCTTTACCATCTAAGCCATCAGGGAAGCCTGAATCTATAGGTAGAATTTAATCTGGACTTTGAAATATTAAGTTCTATATCTTTATCTAACTATATAACTGCATTAAGTCTATAAGTATAGTTATAGACATCTGTATATGAGATATAGTCAGAGATAAATACTTAAAGATAGAAATCATTCAGTTTCTAGACATAGAGTATATAAAATGAAGAAAATGATCAGCTCATTTTCTAAACATATAGTCTTTTAAATCATGGTTATTTGTCAGTCCTTAACCTTCAGAAGCTTAAATGAATCAATTAGCAAAATGTCTTAGAACAAGGCAAAAATATAATTATAAATGATTTCAGTTCACTCATTTATTTTAAAGCATTTACTGTATACCTGCAAAGTACCAGATTATTGTAGCAGAAGCTGAGAATGGGATATCTATATGACAATTGACTCCTATATATAGGGCAAGAGACTTTGCAGCAGAAAGATCTACAGAAATAAACAATTATACTGAGAGTGAAGATATATAAAATACTATTAGCATAGGAGTGGGTTTATCAGTAGGGGAGTAATACTAAACATGACTTTTAAAAAGAATGATTTAGTAGCTGAGCAAGCATTAAAGGAGTTTCAAGACAAAAGGAACTCTATGTGCAGAAGTACTGAAGAGTAAATCAGCACATTTATTTAGCCCAGAGAATTCTGTGCAGCATGATATTATTTGAAGCATGAATGGAGAGAGGAGTGTGCAGGGAGAGGACAGGATCAGATAGCAAGAGTTTACACATATGCAAAGAATTAAAACTCTATCCTAGAATTAAGGGTGGATAATAAATTTTGGCCAAGAAATACAAATGATAAAAAAGCTAAACAGTAATATTGAAGATAAATTGAAGAAAAGATATCTGGAAACGCCAAAATGTCTGCCTAGTGCCATCAGATAACCTAAAAAGACAGTTTGCAAAAACTCTCTTTGAGCCACTCTATTATAGTAGTCTTGTAAGTATGTTTAACTTAGTCTTTTTAGAGTAACTGGGAAGACGGTAACGAGAACCCAACATGCGAGACAACAAAAGGAACGCAGATGTATAGAATAGACTTGTGGACTTTGTGGATGAGGGCAAGGGTGGGATGATATGGGAGAATGGTATTGAAACATGTTAATTATCATATGTCTAATCAATCGCCAGCCCAGGATTGATGCTCGGGACTGGTGCAGCGAGATTTCCCGGTGGGGGGGGGGGGGGGGGGGGGGGG